>PVJA010041818.1:0-17673 GCA_004027025.1 Myocastor coypus | reverse complement strand
CACAAGCTTCACTGGTGGCACACTGCAATTGCAAAACCTTTGATTGTATATGTATCTGCTTCCTCTTAGTCCAAAGAGAAGTATATTCTTTCCTGTTTTTTTTTTCTTTCTTTCTTTCTTTTTTCTATGCAACATTAATAGGGAGGTGGGTCATGCCCACACACTGCACTCTATAGAATGATTGTGAGGACAATATGCAGTATGTCAACTTTCAAAGAAAAAAAGGGGGAAAAGAAAAAAAAATGTAATGTGGATTTAGAAAGGTTAATGTTTAGTTGTTTGATCAATCTTATATACCTATATGTATTAATCTAAACTGATCCGATGATGAAAATATGTAATATAACCATTGTTAAATTTAAACAATAAAAGAATTGAAAAAAATAAAATAAAATTAGCATACAAAAATCTGTAGCTTTTTTATGCTCTAGTAATAAATTTGATGAAAAAGAAATTGTGTAAACAATTTTATTCAGTCAGCACAAAAAAATTTAAAAAACTACCTAAGAATATAAGTAACCAAATGAATGAAACTTCTCTACAATAAAATATTTAAAACACTGATAAATAATTTAATATCTTAAAGGTATAAAGACCTTCCATGTGAGTGGATTAGAAGAAATAAGTTAATTAAAATGTCAATAGTGCCCAAAGTAATCTACAGATTCAGTGTAACCTCTATCAAAATACTAATGATAATCTTTGCATAATTAAAAAATCTTTAATTTTACATAGAGGAAGAGAGATTCTAAATGTTCAACATAATTATGAGCCCCTCCCCCCCCAAAAAAAAATGAACAGGGAAGATACCAAATACCTGATTCAAGCTTTCCCATTGCGACATTATACACAAAGCATCACACTGCCTGTGTGACAGTGGCACACTGACCCATGGAACAGAAGGGAGACTCCAGAAGCCAGCACCTACAACATCTACAGTCAGCTGGTGACCAAAGTAGTTGCCAAGACATACACTGGAGAAAGCACTGTCTTTTCAATAAACAGTGGTGAGAAAAATGGATATCTAAATACAGGCTATGAAGGCACCTCAAGGTCTAAAATGAACTCACAAAATCTCGCGATCATAATCTTGGGCATGTAGGCAAAGGAAATGAAGTCAGCGTGCACCATAGACCCCTGCATATCTATGTCCTAAAATAGCTAAAATATAGACTCAGTTGAGGTTCCAGTGGATAAATAATGGATTTAGAAAATACTGTATACACACACACATACACACACATGCGTGAACAGAGCATTACTCACCCATAAAGCCAAAAATTCTTATAATTTGCAGCAAATGATTGGAGCTAGAGGACATCAAGTCAAGTGAAATAATCTAGACACAGAAAGACAAGTACAAACTGTTCTCCACCATATGTAGGAAACATATCATAAATCATGTTAGCCTGAAAGCCTGAGCTATTACCAGGGACTGGGAAATTTGTGTGTAGTGCTGAGGCATGGAGGAGTGGAGGGTTAGAAGCGGGGTGGATGTGGAAGCATAGTCTGTGCTTGTGTGGAAATATCATGGTGAATCCTGTTATTAATATGTGACAACAAAATACAAAGCGTGGGAAGATGCACCTCTTCATTTACCTTTCGTTATGTTGTCTGAAATGATAATTCTATTTTCCCAATCTGCAGAATATAAAAGCATTTCCAATTCCTAGAGTTAAGAATTTTAAAGGAACTGATGACTATAGTGTTTGACTAACACATATTTATCTTAGTAGATAGGTATTTATGTATTTGTAAGGTATAACCACAACGTAGATGCAAACGCACCTTTTGCAAATAAGTATTAGGTCCCCAAAATACAGGACTTGAAAGTAGAACACAAACGGACAGGTTTGTCACTGAATGCCTTTGGTAAAATTGTATTGTCTTGAGCCGGGCGTGGTGGTGCACGCCTGTAATCCCAGCACTTGGGAGGCTGAGGCAGGAGGATTGGTGCGAGTTCGAGACCAGTCTGAGCTACAAAAGTGAGCTCAAGGCCAGCCTGAACTGCATAGCGAGACCCTGTCTCAAAAAGACAAAAAAAAAAAAAAAAAATTGTATTGTCTGAAGTTTTGACCTCTCAGTCCTCTGCTTAAAACACTCCAGTGGCTCCCTACTTCTCTTAAGGTGGAAGCTGCCATTGACAAACCCCAAGCCTCACTGAACACCAGGGACTCCCCAGCCCCACACCCTACTAAGCTACTGCTCTGGCTTCTCTTAGCAGGTCATCTGTATGTATGGCTGGGCTGGGGAGATGTCACCTGCCTTCATTATGGCTCCATGCCCTTGGACACTTGAACAGTGTATTCCTTTCTATCTTTCAGAATTTTATTCAATGTGAAATTCTCAAAAAAACTTAAATCAGAATTGGAAAAGTGCAACCATTGTGCCCACACTTTTGTTCTCTTGTAAGTCTGTTTTTATACAGCACTCAAATTCAGAGGTATGTGCATACATATGTACCTGTTGTGCTTATTGTTTATTATTTATCTTGCTTTACTGGAATATGAGCTCCACAGGGACAGAAGTCATTGTGTTGCTCATAATAATCACCCCAGGCTTTGAATAATGTCTGGCACATGATAAGTGATCAATAAATGTTGAATAAATTAATGATCTTAGTTGGATTCAAGGAACTCTTAATGTGTACATATACATTATATTATATATATTATATGCTTGATCTGAGAAGAAATGTTTCTCAATTTATGAAAGTATGCATGAATTTTACTCTACTGATGAAAGGGACAAGTATCATTTAAGAGTTCAGATATACATTTTTGACTTCATATATCTATTAAGATGTTTAATGCATATATAAAAGATGGAATATGATATTATAAATATAAGTTAATGTTTTTACAGCAGAATAAATTGGTTTTCTGGAAAAGTAATCAGCCTATTTATTTTATTTCAAAATCTGTTAATGTAATACATGCATAACAAATTTAACACTCTTTTTTCTTTGGCACAGCATTAAATGAAGTAAGTTTATTCCCAATGCAAAAATTATAGTCAATGTAGAGTTAATTAAGAAAAAAATGTCAGTAGACATGAACACTCTCACAGGATATGGTTCCTGCTGCTAGGTGTATGTCAAGAGAAAGATAAACAAGATGGAGTGATTTATGAAGCGGTGCCCCTCTCCAGGCAGTGCATTTGTAGAGGATTAGGGCACTCCTGGGTGGCAGTGACTAAAGGCTAAGTGGCCTTAACCCTTTGAACAGCATGACAGCAGCGTTGAAATGTGGTGTTCACAGATGGCCCCTGCTGATATGGCAAGATCACTTATATATTCCAGAAGAAAGAACCTCTAATGACATCACATTATAAAGGATCTAAGTTAGTAAAAACTAAAATATTTACACAATCTGAAGAGAAACCAGAATACAAGAGTGTAAATTAAAATAGGAAGCCATGAAACACTCTTCCTGGTTTTGAAGGTATTTTAGTTATGTGAACTCCTATTATTTCAAAAGCTGAAATCCAGTAAAATAAGCATCATTATTAAACTGTAGAGTTCCCAATAATATTTTAAGAAATGAATAATTACTAAGAAACATTGATTATTGTTCTCAGCAAAAACTCTTATAAAATAATTTCTGAAAAGCACTGGACTGGGGCTGGGGAGATAGCTCCATGGCACAAGTGCCTGGCAAGCATAAGGTCATGAGTTTGAACCCCAGTCCCGCAACATAAATAAATAAATAAATATAAAAAATAAAAATAAAAGCACTGGACTCTATTCTTTTTAAATACTGTTAATAATGTAATTCAATTTATTTTGAGATTATTAAAATTAGATTTCAAAGATGTCCTTAATCCAGGATCAATTTTTATAATATTACATATGTCCCTGGCTTCAAAGGCAACTCAGAATGCTGTTCTGTTTTTTCTCAGATTGAGGTCAGAAATTTTACTGGTTTTTGGCAAACTGTTTTCGTAGCTTGTGTGATACATTCTAGGATGTCATCATGAAAAATATGTAAACACTTAATTGTGTTACTTATAAATTTTCTAGCATCATGTTATAAAATAGCTATTTTTAATGTGTGCTTATATTTAATTAAAAAGAAAATTATAGTTGAGATGTTTCCTCAAGTTTAATAAAACATTCTTTCAAAAAAATAAAAAAAATTGATCTAGTATTTTATGTAGTTTATACTTATGTATTGACAAGATTGCTTTAGTTTCATTAATATAGTGAACTACTAAGTAGTAATTACTTACTTTAGAAATATAAGGTTTGCTACTTTTAAACATCGGTACTGAGTTTCCTAAAATAAAAATTTTAATATAAAATCACATTGTCATCATCATTTTTTGTTTGTTTCACTGAGGATTAAACCCAGAGCCTTCACATTGAGTTAGATTCTCAGTGTATGTCTTATTTTTTATTTTATTTTAATTTTTAAAAATTTTGAGACAGGTTCTTACAAAGAAACTAGTTGTCCAGTAAGCTGTCCAGGCTAGGCTTGAATTTAAGATGCTCCTGCCTCAGCCTCCCAGAGTGCTGGAGTTACAGGCTACCACAGCTGTGCCATTTCATCATCATGTCAATGAAACCAGCAGAACTGTAGTTATACATTGATATCTGTGGCAGTTTTTGAATATCATCTAGTTTAAAAATCAGCCTTGAATGCTCCTTAGGCTTAATAACTTCTTATTTTAGTTTTGGATTTGAAGGTAGAATTCTAAAAACAAAACACATAAATTCATATACGTGATTTTTATAGGATATTAAGATTCAAAAGACTAAATCTTTTAAGCCTCAATGCATGGGACATTAAGGTGGTAGTGCCTAGAATCAAAAGTTAGAATTTTTTTCCATTATACTTGACTACTGTTCTGTTTCTCTGACTCGCTGTGCTGAGTCGGCTATAAACAACTGCTGCCCTGCCTTGGATGTCCTCTGTCTCTGCAAACCACACCTTCTCAGGCATCAACCTAGCCAGAAGGTGAGGCCTAGAGCAGAGTCCCGAGGCCCGTTGGGAGCATCCAGTCCTTGTGTGAGATGAACTCGGTTCTCCTGCAGCCCTGTAGTTTTGGAGGGGGTGTTACAGAAGCCCGAGCCTGGCCCATTGGACTCTTTCTTCCTCACTGGGAACGTGATTGCTTTTGCTACATCCTTTGCCCTCTGGCATGGTGCCTTCCAGCTGCCAGAGGCCTCATAAGAACTGAGGAATGCCAGCACCTGCTGCAAACAACTGAACTTTGTGATAAAGTCTCTCTTCTTTACATAGGCTGCCTGAAGAGCATCATTCTAGCGGCAAGGCGCTGCTGAACACGTGGTAATGACATTCTCGGACAGGGAAATGTGTTGCAGGTTTTCATGTTCAGCCGCATGACAGGAAGTTAGTATGAGTTTGTTAGTATATGGCTTTTCTTATCAATATTTTCATGAACTAAGCCAAGTTTTTTTCTGACATATCTCCTTATGCTTAGTATGTTTGCTTTTTAAAAATAAAGCTAGGTTTCTGGGAGGCAATAATGGTTAAATCAAGAATTCAACAGTGCTTAATTCCATCTCTTGCTATAGTCTCTAAAAACAATGATGAACAAAATGACATTGCTGACTGCCTGTATTTCATGTCACTAGTGAACTTCTACATGTTTTATTTTATCCATGAGATCTTTCAAGTTGTTAATGAAAAGATGATGAAGTATGTGATTATTAGTTGAGAAACTGGGGTACCTAGAGATTAAGAAACCTGTTGAATTTCACAGTAAGATATAAAAAGTGAGTAGATTTGCAACATAACTGTCTCTCAAGAGAACTAGAGATGTTTATATTGTTTAATCTGATATTTGCATGGAATCACATAATTTTAGGCAAAACAAAAATTTAAGATAGTCTGACACTACATATTATTGATCAGGGAGCAAGATCAAGTGTGTTAACTGAACAACTGATTCTTCCATAGTCACTAAAGCATTGGCTCCTCTTCTCTGTGTTACTCTCTCTGATGGATCACTGCCTGATGCATATTGGATCCCCCAAATGCGGTGCACAAAAGCACAGTTTACCCATAAACCCCGTGCCCATCGTGTCTGTGCTTTCCAACATGTGATGATTATGATTTCCTCATAGCACTGCACATTCACGGGCTTGTGTCACTTGCACCCTCTAAGTTCCATGAAGACACACAACACATTGTTCTGGTTACCTTTATGACTAGATAAATAATGCCTTCTTAATATTCAACTGGACATTTCCCAGAGAGTGAAGAATGTACAATAGTAAGAGCAGAAGAAATTCTTGCAAGACATGCTGACAGTGAGCTTAAACAAAAGATACAATCATTAACTGCTGGAAAACAACCGAAGCAGAGAGAACGAACTGTGAAGCAGCCCCAAATGGACTGTTCATTCAGAGTCGAAGAGATAAGAGTTGTGAATATAGAGAGACCCTATGAATTTTGGCCATAATCACAAATCAGAGATCAATTTTCTGTGTCTACAATGTGGAAACAGGGGTTGTGCATTGGTCTTTTGTTAAAATTTCACACACACACACACACACACACACACACACAATCATGAGGAATGTAGTTTACACGTAAGAAAATGATATATAAGATGAGACATGTACTTAAAAATTGTACTTTCTATCAGATTTCAGAAATTTTCTGTTTTATAATTATAAAACTCAACCAAAATTTATGTGCCATCCAAAGGTATTTAACTAATATCCATGGGCATTATTACACATCAGTTGTGTAAGGTAGATGGTACCTAATTACAGTATTAGATACTTCGGAGTTGTCTTGCAAGGATGTTTTTCATAACTTTAAATGCTAAATTTTCATTTTCAAAACATGTTGATTTTATTTTTGAAGGCTGTGGCCAATTTAGCATACATTTAGAAATGTAACTATCATTATGAAACCTCTAGTTACATATCTACAGAAGAAGGGAAGAATAAAATTGGAATTCTAAATTTATATTCTACATTGGCATTTTCTGACAACTACCTGCAGTCGCCAGATTCCAACACTTTAACTTAGATCAGTCCTAAACCACCTTTAAAATGAATTTATCTTTGGTGATATGCATTCCTATTTTTATTATTAAAGCAGAGTGGAATTAAATATGGTACTGTAAAACATCTGAGTATAACTCTGACATCAAACTCTTTTTTTTTAGTTGTTGTTTAGTTTGCATTTTGTGCAGGCTCTCACTATGCAGTTCAGACTTGTAGTGTTCTTCCTGACTTCAGCCTCCCCAATGCTGGGATTATAGGCATGTGCCACATGAAGACTTGGTCAGTGGCTCATTGAGCCCAGGGCAGGCGTGGCATGTGGTACCTCCGCCTCCTCCTTCTTCTACTTCTTCTCCTTCTACTTCTTTTCTTTTCCTCTTTCTCCTCCTCCTCCTTGTTACACTAAAGTTAGACTTCTAAAAGTCAAACTTCTTTCAAAAACCTCTTTCAATTTTCTTATTATCTCTCAGAAAACAAATTTTTCTCTTGTTAAATTATCAAATAATACTTTTAGTTTTGGAATGTATTCATATGTAATTTGAAGGAATCAAGAGAATATTTTTTATCAGCTCTTGTTTTATAAACCAAAATCTGATAGGTGCCTCATGTCTATGATATTTCAGCTATACAAAATCCCAGATCAGCATAGGGGAGGATTTTCTTTCTCAGCTCAGGAGGAACTGGATTTTCAGAGCATCATTCAGGCATGTAGGTGATGGAATGACTGCTTCCTCATAGTTGATTGTGGATATAAGCCAGCATATTTACATCTTAATATCATGGTGTTATTGTCCAGCTACACAAATTAACATCTCCTCAATATTCATAAAACTTGAGCTTTCAGTTCAGCATTATTTTTCTTCAATGCAGAATTCTGATGATGAAAAGAAGGAAAATGAGCACCTTGTCATGTGTTAAAGAAGCCCACGGAACGTCTCAAGTGGATATGACAGCCCTCAGAGCACATGGCACTGCCTCTACAAAGGACTGCCCATCACAATTAACAGCAACAGAGTTGTTGTTTCAACTTAAATAAAAATTATGGAGAGCCTTTTTTTGACTTTCTACCTGTAAGAACAGAATGTAGAAAGAAATCTGTCTTTACAGCCCAGTTAACCTGTCACTGTTAATTATTCTCATCTTCCTTATGTTCACTAGAGTCAGTAAGCACCAGAGCCAGCCAGTCTCATTTTTGTTACATTCAAATTAGACATGAAATATCAGATACCATTATGGAAGCATGGGGTGCTTGTTCCATCTGGGGGTTTGCATCCTTCAGGCTTTGTGAATAGGATGGTGGAAATTCCAGGTATTTGGTATCTGCTCTATAGAAGTGGAAGTCTGGATAAGGTACTCTCCTATGAAAGTCGTGGAGAGAGAAAGTCCTTCTTACCACCAGTCTCTTCTGTTGCCTAATTCAATACATAAAAATGCCTCTTCTTTTTATGGAAATGAGAAAGTTGTGTGACAGAGCAAGCCATCTGGCAATGAGAAGGACTTTATTGTCTTCCAGAATTTATCCTGGGATTTCAAAGTCAGTGGGCTTCCTTTCATGTTAACTTTGTGCAACAGCAACAGCAAGTTATTTTCAGCATTTTTATGACCCCAAAAGGCCCTCTTTCTATTCAGCACCAGCATCTGTGGAACTATCCGATCTTATGAAAACCATCAAAGGAATTTTCTTCTTTATAACAATTATATATAACCCTCTGGCCAGAAGTGGTTTATTTTGGTTCTAATTTGTCAAAAATTTATTGGCAGGGTATAGAACATACTAGAAGGGCTGTGTTTTTATTGTCACCTTAAAAAAACAAAAACAAAACAAAACAAACAAACAAAAAACACATTTAGCAAGATGGCTCAATGGACTAAGTATCTGCTTTAGCAAGCGCAGGGTCCAGGGTTTGCTCCCCAGTCCCACATGCCATGCCTTGCCCCCAGGGTGCACTGAGCCAGCGAAGGAGTCTGGACATGGTGGCATACTCCTGTAATCCCAGTGCTCAGGAGGCTGAAAACAAGAGTATCACTACGAGTCAGAGATGTGTAGTGAGAACAGTATGAAACACATAAATGAAAAAGTAAATACAAACATAAATAAAACATTTGTGCCCAGTGTGGTCCATAGTATACCCAGGATGTATTAATTTATTAAGCTAGTTGTCATAATTATTCCTTCCTTTCCTTTGCTTCTACAGTTCCTGCAGCTTATGGAATGTTTGCTGATGTACCAGTCACAGAGAACAAGTCCATGGCCTAGTGACTCCACTGAATCATTCCAAAAAGCTAAACATAAGATATCTCCAAAACTCAAACTCCAGGTTTTTTTTTTTTTTTAAAAAAAAAACTATGCCAACTTCAAGGAGTTGCATGTAGATATAAAGGTAAAAGTGAAAATAAAAATGACAACAAACCTTGCATAAAAGTGGTCTCCATTTGTGCACTGAACAACCTAATTCACAACCACTAACATTCCATCTAAACAGATGCACTCGGTTTATCTCCATAATGGGCCATACTGCTTTTGCACAGTTGAATTCCCTGAGCTGCTTTCCCGGAACATGTTGAAGTCACTGGATGTTTCATAAAGTCAGGATTTGTAAACAACTCACATCTATTTAATACTTTCTTGCTTTGCACTGTCCCTGAACTCTTTTCAGAAATCCATCTGATAATATGTGGAATGCCTCTTTATCCCTATTCTACCTGGTAGAATGGATCAATAAAGACCGTAATTCTGAAATCATAGCTGTCTTTACTCTTAAGTGACTACATTTTTGTTAGAAATCGTCACCAACTGTAATCTGATTACCTATGTATGCATGGACACTGCCACTGATTGACTGTTTTCTTCATAGGATTTATGAGCCTTCTCCTAACGTACTTTTAATTACAACATAAAAATACTCTTAGTATCTTTTAATGAGTTCACTTTTTCATTGTTATTAAGGGAAGAATATTAGCTTCTTAAAGTATTCATATGCAATTCCTTATTATTCATCATTAGGCATTTGTGTAAATGTACAATCAACATACAGGCTATGCCAGTCATTTAAGGATGCAGTTGGAATAGAAAGATGCTTTTATCTGTTGGTATCTGCTGTATGTTTAGAGAACTAGAGGAGCATGGTACTCATATTGATAATTATATTCATCTTTTGGGAGTGTGCTCCAAAACGTTCTGAAATTTGGCCACCTGGAGGAACAATTCAGAGAGCCAAATCATATGCTTGTTAACATCCCTAAATATACATATTCAGCCAATAAAGGATTTTATTTATACATTTCTCTTTTTATCCTCTTAAAAATATAGTCAGTAGGGATAGTACCATAACTTCCTCTTTGGTTTAGTGAGTTTGCAGTCATTGGGGATTTTTTTTTAATTTTTAATTTTATATTTCAATCTTTAAAGACAACATTGCAGATAACTCTGTGTTTAGTTATTTAACATTCATTCAATATTAAACACCTAATAAGTACAAAACAGTAAATGGTACACAAAGGGCTTATACATGTGAATGGAATAATATTGTATTTTAAAAACATAAGAGAAAAAGAAACACAATAGAACTACATTAATAGGTCAATGAAAAATGTACCTTAGCAAGCAGAGTGGATAGTCCCTATCTTAGCAAAGATATGTTGAAGAAATGAAAACTGGAGGATTAATAGGAAATCATCATATAAAAAACAGAGGGTATGAGAACAGATGAAGCAGGTTGGTAATAAAAGTACTTCCATAAAATATATTATGTTTCTAAGCATTGAAAAAGCAGGAAGAAGAAGAAAGGCAGGAAACAATTTTGTATTATGCTTAAGGAACTAAAAACTGTGTGCAGTCACTCATATGAGGCATTTCATTGTTAAGAAATGAGCATTGGAAATTGGGCAGAGAAAGGATAGAGTAGTCTTCATTCCCTGGAAAGCTTGGACCTCATAAACTGAGGGCACTGAGGAGTCAGGGAAATATATGGAGAAGGGAAATTTCACACTGCCCTTTCCAGAGCAGTGGTAGCTTGTGTGAATACATGCGTACCATGGAGGGGTCTTAGTAACATTGGAAAGAGAAAGACTTATGACTGGCTGATGTCTTAGGTGAGAAATGAGGTAGTTCTCAGCTAGGTAAAAAGTTAGTCAAAGTCTCTGTAGGTGAGAAGTAGAATCGAGTTCTACTTCTGTACGCATTTAGGAGGTGAAATTCACAAAACTTGATTAAAATTGAAGATGAGTCATAGGAAAAAAATGAAAAGCATTTCTTGAGGCCTACAGGGTGTATAGGTGATTGGTGTTGCACCAGCAGGAGCAAGAATATGAGGGGCTAATGGGGTTTTATGTGGAAAATAGATGCTGATTTTATCATGGTGATATTTACTTTATGTCAGATATGTCCACAGAGAGGCTTAGATACACAAGCAAATAAAAATCTGAAGTTGAGGAATACAATATAGATTTATGAGTCATGAATGTATTGGAAGTTACAGAAACTATAGTTCAACTGAAGAGAATGGAAAGAGAGAGATGGAAACAGAGTAGTCACACATAGCTACAGGACCTTGAAGTTCTAGTTGCTGTTTGCATCAATACCTGAGGAATCTTTCTTCAGTTATTGGCAGCTCGCTGGCTGCTGGCTCAGTTTCTTCCTTTGAGGTCTAAGCCAGCAATCATCATAGATAGTTCATCTGACACTCTAGTCTCTAAGTTTCTCCATCATGTTTGAAGGCTTTACAGACTCTAAATTCAGGGATCTGAATGCACAAACCTATAATTTTTCCCTCCCTGGCCTTACTTTAAAAAATTTAGGCGTTGGCTTCCAATAATATGAATACTTCACACTCATATCCACAATTCCATTCCTCTTCTTTAACCCAAATAGGATATTTTGCTGCTTTCTCCTCTTCTTACTTAAACATTCACTGGAAAATTCATCATTGTTCCTTCTTTTCATTAAGGTTCCATGTGAGCCAAAGTCTAGCATATCAATAATCATTTTGCTAAAGACAGGGAATTACTGTGGAAAGTAAAAAGAATCAAAATACAATACTCCTGAAACTCTTCAATGAAATTGAAAAAGAAACAGTCCTCCCAAAATCATCCTGGGGCAAGTATGATACTGATACCAAAACCAGAGACAGATGCAACTAAAAAAGATAGTTACAGGTCAATCTCTCTCAAGAACATAGATGGAAAAATTGTCAATGAAATGCACACAAATACAATACAGAAAATCATTAAGAAGATTATACAGCATGACCAGGTAGGAATCATCCCAGGGATGCAAAGATGGTTTCACATATGTAAATCGATAAATGTAAAACACTATACCAATAAAGCCAAGTCCAAAAGCCACATACTCATATCAAATGATGCAGAAAAGGCTTTTGACTAAGTCTAACACTCATTCATGGTAAAAGTCCTACAGCAAATTACAAAAGATGGCCTTTTCCTCAATCTGATAAAGCCATCTATGACAACCCAATGGCTAACATAATTCTAAATGAGGAAAAACTAAAGTCTTTTATTCTTAGATCCAGTATAAGACAAGGATATCTTCTATCACTATGCCTATTCAATATAGTTCTAGAATCATTAGCTACAGCCATTAAACAAGAGAGAAATAAAAGGAATAAGTAAAGAAGAAGTTAAGCGATCATTGTTTGCAGATGACATGACACTCTATTTGGAAACTCAAAACACTCCACCAAGAACCTACCTGAATCAATATGCAAATTCAGTAGCATAGAAGGGTACAAAGTCAACATACAAAAGTCAATAGGATTTCTCTACAAAGATAACAAACACACTGAGAAAGTAGAGAAACAGTATCTTCTATGATAGCACCACAGATGAAATACTTAGGAATTAATCTAACTAAAGAAGTAAAAGATCATTCAATGAAAACTATCGTAATCTCAAAAAAAGAGGTCATATAAGATTTCAGAAAATGGAAAGATATTCCCTGCTCCTGAATAAGAACAACCTACATTGTGAAGATGGCCATACTCCCAAAACTGTTATACAGATCTAATGCAACCCCAATCAAAATACTACGAACATACCTCACAGATCTACCAAAATCATTCCTAAAATTTCTGTGGAAGCAGGATAGATCTAGAATAGCAAAGACAATCTTGGGAAACAAAGACATGGCAGGAGACATTACAATTTCTGACTTAAAACTACACTACTAAGCCACTGCGATAAAATTAGCATGGCAGTGGCAAAAAAAAAAAAAAAAAAAAAAAAAAAAAAAAAAAAAAAAAAAAAAAAAAAAAAAAAAAAAAAAAAAAAAAAAAAAAAAAAAAAAAAAAAAAAAAAAAAAAAAAAAAAAAAAAAAAAAAAAAAAAAAAAAAAAAAAAAAAAAAAAAAAAAAAAAAAAAAAAAAAAAAAAAAAAAAAAAAAAAAAAACAGACATGAGGATCAATAGAATAGATTAGAAGATACCGAAGCAAAAACAAACACACTCAGACACTTTATCTTGGACAAAGGGGACAAACATGTTTACTGGCAGAAAGACAGCTTTTTTAACAAATGGTGCTGGATAAACAGGATCTCTACATGACTGAAACTACAATTTGACCCAGGTCAATCAACATGCAGTAAACTAAAATAAAAATTGGTTAAAGATCTAAATATTGAAACAGAAACACTAAATTTCTTAGAAGACAAAGTAGGAGAAATTCTTGAAGAAACTGGGGTAGGCAAGCAGTTGCTGTACAAAAATCAAACTGCACGTGTAATATTTGAAAGAATTAACAACTGGGACATCTTCTTACTGGGAAGTTTTGCACATCAAAAGAAATTACCAACAAAGTGAAAAGAGAACCCACAAATTTCAAAAAAAATCTCGACTAACAAGTGCTCAGACAAATGTCTTCTACCTAGAATTTATAAAGGAGAAAAAAGAAAAATAGGGCCACAAAATTTAAACACCCAGTCCAAAAATGGGCATCTGAGATGAGCACACACTTCTCAGAGGAAGAAATACAAAATTAAAACAACACTGAGGTACCATCTTCAGAAAGAATGGCTATCATAAAGAAATCAACCAACAAAAAATGTTAGCGAGGCTGTGGGTTAAAAGGAATGCTTCTCCACTATTGGTGTGAATGTAGACTGGAGCAACCATTATGGAAATCAGTGAGGACACTCCTTCAAAAACTAGAACTGGAAATTTCATTCATTCCAGCTATCTCCCTACTGGGAATCTTCTCAAAAGAACTGAAAACATCATATCATAGTGATGTTTGTCCACCTGTTTATGGCAGCAGAATTTGTGATAGCCAAATCTCAGAAACAACCAAAATGCCTGTCACCTGAAGAATAGATGAAAAAGATGTGTTTTTATACAATGGAGTATTATTCAGCTATGAAGAATGATAAACTCAAAACCTTCATATATAAGTGGATGTATCTTGAACATACTCATAAATGAAATAAACCAAACCTACATGTATAAATATTGTATAGTCTGAGATAAAAATGGAAAGGCATAATACAGCGGGAAGGAAATCAAGAAATTAAGGATTAAACAGTGAAGAGACAGCAAGGAGAAAAGTTAGGAATATGGCAAGGGCAAAATCATGCATTTATATACAAAAGATGGCTAAGTCAATGTTCCTAAAAATCTCCAACAGGTTTTGAAACTAGCAACTAACAGGTGAAATTTGTACCCTAACTATACATACTGATATCTGTGAACTAAGCAAATATACTGAGGATAGCAATGTTGAATATTAAAACCATGCTTGGAATAGCTGTCACTCTGGTCTTCTAACTAGGCATTACTTTTAATGTCATATATACAATTTTATTTTAAAGAGTAAAAATAGTAGAAACAAAGATAGGAAAAAAGTAACAAGCAAGAGTACATATAGTACAGAACTTTAAAACAAGAACAAAAATTTAACAATGGTTGTATTACATATTTTCATCATCAAATCCATTTAGATTAATAAACATAGGTATGTAAGATTGGTGAAATAATTAAACCTTAATACTTTCAATAAACCTTATTTTTTTCACTCTTCCAAATGCATTTTTCGTTTAATTCATTCTTCTAAACATATATATATATATATATATATATATATATATATATATATATATATGGATTGAGGATGCAGAAAACGCAAGGTCCTGAGTTTCATTACTGGTATCCCCCCCCAATTAATTAACTAATTAATTAAATTTTCCTCTTTTGAGTTCTTACACTAGGGAGACTATGATATTTTCATATTCAGGTCTGGTTTATTTCACTTATGAGTGTATGTTCAAGATATATCCACTTATATATGAAGTCTTCTAGTTTATCATTCTTTATGGCTGAATAATATTACATTTTATGAAAATACCACATCTTTTTCAACCAGTCTTCAGATGATGAGCATTTTGGTGGTTTCCAAGATTTGGCTATCAGAAATTGTGCTGCTATGAACATAGGCACACAGATATCACTATGATACGATGTTTTCAGTTCTGGGAAAATTCCTCATAGGGTGATAGCTGGCATGAATGAGATTTCTAGTCCTAGTTTTTGAAGGAGTCGCCACACTGATTTCCATAATGGTTGCACCAGTCTGCTTTCCCACCAGCAGCAGAGAAGGGTTCCTTTTTATCCACAGCCTCTCCAACATTTTTTGTTGGTTGATTCCTTATGGTAGCCATTCTTTCTGGGGTGAGTTGGTATCTAAGTGTTTTTTTTTTGTTTGTTTGTTTGTTTTGCATTTCATAAATGGTTAGTGATGTGGATCATTTCTTCATGTATTTATAGACTTGTTGCTTTTTTTCTCTGAGAAGTATGTGTTCATCTCAGATGCCCATTTCTGGATTGGGTCTTTGAATTTTGAGACCCCCAGTGGTTTTTAGTTCTTTATAAATTTTAGATAGAAAATCTTTGTCTGAATACTTATTAGTTAGTATATTTTCAAAATTTGTGGGTTGTCTTTTAATTCTGTTGCTAATTTCTTTTAATGTGCAAAGACTTCTCAGCCTGAGGAGGTCCCAGTTGCTGATTCTTTCAAGTGCTACATGTGCATTTTGATTTTTGTCCATGAACTCTTTGCCTACCTTGATGTCTTCAAGATTTCCTCCGACTTTCTCCTCTAGTAGATTTAGGGTTTCTCTTTTAAAGTTTAGATCTTCAATTCACTTTGACTTTAGTTTAGTACATGGTGATAGACCTGGGTCAAGTTTTAGTTTTTGGCATGTAGAGAGCCAGTTTTTCCAGTAGCATTTGTGGAAGAGGCTATCTTTCTTCCATTAAACATGTTTATCCCTGTTGTCAAAAATTAGGTGACTGAGAGTGTATTTGCTTCTGCATCTTCTAATCTATTCCATTGATCATCACGTCTATTTTTTTTTTTTTTGCCAATACCGTGCTGATTTTATCATGGTAGCTCTATAGTATAACTTTAGGTCAAGAATTCTAATGACTCCTGCCTTATCTATGCTGCCCAGGATTATCTCTGCAATTCAGGGTCCTTTCTCGTTCCAGATAAATTTTAGAAATGATTTTTTCCAGGTCTGTGAGGTATGTGAATGGTATTTTAATAGGGATTGCATTAAATCTGTGTAACAATTTTGGGAGTATGGCTATCTTCACAATGTTGATTCTTCCTATCCAGGAGCAAAGAGTATCTTTCCATTTTCTGAAATCCTCTAAGATCTCTTTTTTCAGAGTAGTATAGTTTTCAATGAATAGATCTTTTACCTCTTTACTTAGGTGGATTACTAAGTATTTCATTTTTTTTGATGCTATTATAAAAGATATTTTCTCTCTAATTTCTCTCTCAGTGTGTTTGATATCTGTGTAAAGGAATGCTATTGACTCTTGTGTGTTGACTTTGTATCCTGCTATGCCACTGAATTTGCATATCAATTCTAGTAGCTTCTTGGTGAAGTGTTTTGGGTCTTCCAATTAGATTATCATGCCATCTGCAAATAATGATAGTTTAACTTCTTCTTTACCTATTCTTAATCCTTTTATTTCTCTCTTGTCTAATGGCTATAGCTAATGATTCCAGAACCATATTGAATAGGAGTGGTACTAGGGGACATCTGTGTAAAAGACTTCAGTTTTTCCCCACTCAAAATTATGTTAGCCATTGGATTGTCATAGATAGCTTTTATCAGATTGAGGTAGAGTCCCCCAATTCTGATTTTCTGTAGTACTCTGTAAATGAATGAGTGTTGGACTTTGTCAAAAGCCTTCTCTCCATCAATTAATAAAATCATGTGTGTTTTGGCTTTGGTTCTATTGATATAATGTATTACATTTATAGATTTGTGCATATTAAACCATCCTTGAATTTCTGGGATGTATCCTACTGGGTCATGGTGTATAATCTTCTTGATCAGTTGCTCTGTTCTATTGGATTTTACTGAAGCTTTTTGTATCTATGTTAATGAGAGAAATTGGCCCATAGTTCTCTTTTTCAGTTGTGTCTCTCTCTGGGTTTGGTATCAGTGTAATACTTGCCTCTAGGAACGAGTTTGGGAGGATTGTTTCCTTTTCAATTTATTGAGGAATTTGAGGAGTATTGGGATTATGTCTTCTGTAAATTTCTTGTAGAATTAAACTGTCAGTCCATCAGGACCTGGACTTTTCCTTGTCAGTAGACTTTTTATTATCATTTGTATTTCTTTGACTATTATTGGGTTATTGAGAGTTCTTATATCTTCTTGATTCAGTTTTG
>PVJA010041817.1:0-17669 GCA_004027025.1 Myocastor coypus | reverse complement strand
TTTTTGAGACAGGGTCTTGCTATGCAGTTTCAGGCTGGCCTTGAGCTCACTTTTGTAGCCTAGGCTGGTCTCGAACTCACAACAATCCTCCTGCTTCAGCCTCCCAAGTGCTGGGATTACAGGTGTGAGCCACCACACCCGGCTCGGGAGTGGATTTTTGAAATTAATAAAGGGGGGGGCCGCCAGGGAGATAGCTCTGTGGCAAAAGTGCCTGCCTGGCAAGTGGAAGGTCCTGAGTTTGAACCCCGGTCCTGCAAAAAAAAAAAAAAGAAAAAAAAGAGAGAGAGAGAGAGAGAGAGAGAGAGAGAGGATCAGTTTAATTTCTAGTACCATCATTTCAAAAGAAAATAGAAAGGCGAAGCAGATTACAATAAAAGGCAGTTAAAGCCTCTTAAAATATAATAGTGTGGAGTAAGAGGGAGAAAAGTGGATCACATTTGTAGGCCAGAGAACCACAAACCTGTAAAGTAGAATCCCTTGGAGAGCTGGTTACTGGGAACCCCTCCCCCACCTGTTTCCCATTCAGCAGGTCTGCAGAGGGCCTAAGAATTTGCATTTCTCAAAAGTCCCCTGATGCTAGGAGCTGTTCGTCTGGGCCCCAGGGCTGAACAGTGATTTTGGGTTTTTTGGTTTTGTTTTGTTTGTGCCAGGGTCTAGCTGCGCAGTTCAGGCTGGCCTTAAACTTACTGTGTAGCCCAGGCTGGCCTCAAACTCACTGATCTTTCTGCCTCAGCATCCTAGTGCTGACATTACAGGTGTGAGCCACTAGGCCTGGTGTGCAGCGCTTTGCTTATCAGCTTCCTACTGGTCACAAGGCACTGACCAATCCCCAGAGGCTGCTCATGCTCTCAACAAGGACTCAGGGAATAATTTGAGGCTCCACCTGCAGGAAAGCAACACGAGGTCCCACCTGCTCCTGAACTGTAGCAAAAGAAAAACTTGGCCATATGCCGGGCGTGGTGGCTCACACCTGTAATCCCAGCACTTGGGAGGCTGAGGCAGGAGGATTGGTGCGAGTTCGAGACCAGCCTGGGCTACAAAAGTGAGCGCAGGACCAGCCTCAACTGCATAGTGAGACCCTGTCTCAAAAATACAAAAAAAAAAAAAAAAAAAAAAAAAAAAAAAAAAAAAAAAAAAAAGAAAAAGAAAAACTTGGCCAGGACAACCAGTCAAAAGGGAAGTCCTAGCCCCTGCCTTATTTTGGGTTAAATCTAACATCTGTCCCTGAGAACGTGTGGTCGCTAGTGGAGCTCTGGTCAGGAATACAAACACTCGCCTTGGATGGCAGGCCTAGCAATGACCTTCAACCATTCATGGACTGAGTAAGTACTGAAGAACCTGCAGTGTGCCAGGCTGCATCTACGCAGGCCAGAACAGGTCAGGACAGAGCCTCTGCCCTGGAACTCGAGTTCCCAGGAGGGGAGGCCACATATAAAAAGGACACAGAGATACCTATACTGCATCTGGGTGTGGTGACCCAAACCTGTCATCCACACACCCTGGGAGGCTGAGGCAGGAAGAATACAAGTTCCAGACCAGCCTGGGCTATAAAATGAGCTCAAGGCTAGCCTGAAAGGGCAGAGTGAGACCCTGTCTCAAAAAGACAAAGAAAAACAAAAAGCCACAGATTTGTCCCAGGCTAGTCTTTTAGTGGCACATTTCTGGTTAGCTATGATGGTGCATGGGGAGCACCCAAAATCAGATTTGACTGATCCCACCCCAAGTGGCTTTGACCCCGCCCCCTAGTGGCTTCTGTGGCCTGAGGAAAGAACAGGCCTGCAGCAGCCACGCTGGGCTCTAGCCTTAGCTCCCCAGCCTCTGTCACCCCTTGCTAACCCTTCCCTGGCCTTTGAGGACCTTTGTCACATGGAGCAGTGAGGTCACCAGCCTGCAATGAAAGTCTCCTTGCAGACGCACCATGAAGACAGCGGCTGGGAAGGCTAAGACTGTCACTGCAGTGCCCAGAAAGCCCCATGCACCCCAACTCTTGGGTGGGTTCAGATTCCAGATGTGCCCCTATGTCCCAGCAAAGCAGGATGCTTGGTCAGAGGGTCCCTGGGGCAGCACATGCAGAGCAAGACCCTACTGGATTCCCCCACAGAATAAAAGAGGGTGAGGTGAGGAAGCCACCACTGCTCCAAAAGGGAACCTGAAACTAGAGCTGGCTGACATGAGTCACTCGGTGACAATGACTCAGACGCTTTCTGACCAGGCAGCTTCTCTCCCCAGTGACAGGGGGCTCTGGATTCTAGACGCCAGGGACAGGGACATGGCTCTGAGGATGACACTTGCTGAGCACAGGCTCTTGGGATCCCCAGTACCAAGACCCAAATGAGACAAACAAAAATCCTCGAGGGGCCCGGCGGGATGGCTCAGTGGTCTAAAGCGCCTGCTTGGGGAAGCTTGGGTGGCTTCAGGGACCGCGGTTCGATCCTCGGCACCACATGCTATGCCAGCCCTGCCCTCGGGGTAGGCTGAGCCGGCCATAAAGATGAGTGAATAAACAAAGGTTCTGAAATAAGAAAATAAATTTAAAAAAAAAAAAAATGTTCTGAAACAAGAAAAAAAAAAGAACCCTCACGAGGTTGCCCAAACTGGCCTCAGATTTGCAATCCTGCCTCAGTTTCCCACGTAGTTGAGATAGCTGATGTGTGCCATCAACCTGAGCTGACATGTAAACTTAAAAAAATGAAATTGGGATCTTTAGGAAGATGGTAGAGTGGTAAGCAACTAAGGCTTGGTGTGCAAAGAATATAGCAAAACGGGGAAGGGGATGTGGGAAGGGAAGGGGAAGTGGGTACCTGGGACCCAGGAAGGATTGGAAGGATTGATGCCCGTGGGGGAGAGCACAGAAAGAGCTTCCAATAAAAGAGGGGAAGGAGAAGGGGGAAGAGGAGGAAGAGGAAGAAGGGAAGGAAGAGGAAGACAAGGAGGAAGAGGAAGAGGAAGAGGAAGGGGAGGGGGAGGAGGAGGAGGAGGAAGAGGAAGAAGAGGAGGGGGGGAGGAGGCTGCAGGCAGCGCTTTCTCCCTGAGCCTGGACCTACCGCATGGAACCTGCAGATGCATGGCGGCTTCTGTGGACCCCAGAGGCCTCCACAGAAAAACGTACCAGTGGGACACAGAAAGCTGCAGTGGCTGCCGAGTCATTAGGGTTCAGATGTCCCTCAGGAGAGGGTAATTGGCGGGCAGCTCCAGGAAGGGAAACTGAGCTCCGTACTCAAGAGCAGCTGCAGGCTGGCTCCACCTAGCAGCTCCCAGTGCCAGGGTGAGGCTGCCCAAGTCCACCGGGCACAGGGTCAGGGAGCTGAGTTCAAGCCAGCAGGAAGAACACAGATCAGGTTCCAGTCTCACAGCCAGAAGCCAGCCTAAAGCCTGACGGTGCAGGTGGCTGGGATTGTCCTCTAGCCCAGTGTGAGGCTATGGCGGATGAATCGACTCGATCTGGACTGCCTGCCCACAGGGTCCCCCGGTGACAGCAGAGACACTGCCTGGAGTGGATGTTTTTTTAAATCTTAATTTTCTTCTTCCTCCCCCTTTGTTTTCTTGATTGTTCCTGTTTTTACAGGGGTATGGACACCGTTCCTACTTCCTGGGCTGCTGTTACTCCCTTTTTTTATTCTTTTTCCCTCCTATCTTCTTCAACAGTTTCCCAAAATTTGCATCATTGTTTGTCTTCCATTGTTTTTTTCTAATCTTTTCCTCTTCTATTTATTTCTAAAAAGTGGCTGGGCCTGGTGGTGCATGTCTATAATCCCAGCACTTGGGAGGCTGAGGCAGGAGATCACTGTGAGTTTGAGCCCAGCCTGGGCTACAGAAGTGAGCTCAAGGCCAGCCTGAGCTGCATAGCGAGACCCTGTCTCAAAAAGACAACAAAAACAGAAATAAAACAAAGAAAAGTAAAACTGAGTGGGAGGTGGGGTGGGGGCAGGACCAGGGCGATAGCTCAGTGACATAAGCATTTGCCTGGCAAGTGCAAGGTCCTGAGTTCAATCACTGGTATCAATCAATCAATCAATAGAAGTAGGGCCAGGGAGATAGCTCAGTAGAATAAGCAGTTACTTGGTAAGCGCGAGGTCCTGAGTTCAATCCCTGGTACCGCAAAAAAAAATAATAATAATAATAATAATAATAAACTAAATAAAATCAATAAATAGAAGTAAAACTAGGGTTGGAATGTCTACGTGGTTTCAGTTTTCTTATTCTTCCACTTGCTGCTTACTATGAGCACTTCCCACGGCATCAAACATGTGAAGAAACCACTGTCCTGCCGCTGCTGGGCTGGCGACCTGTCCCAACACTCCCCAAGCTCATGCTTGCCTCTACCCATTTTTACTGTGACCCTGGAGCCCACAATTTTTTTTTTTTTTTTTTTTTGTCTTTTCAGGCTGGCCTTGAGCTTAAACTCCCACCAATCCTCCTGCCTCAGCCTCCCAAGTGCTGGGATTACAGGTGGCACCACCACACCCAGCAAAGGCTAACAGTCCTTTTATTTATTTGTTTGTTTTTAAATTAAATTTAATTATTTATTTATTGCTCCTTTTTTTGAGACAGGGTCTCGCTATGCAGTTCAGGCTGGCCTTGAGCTCACTTTTGTAGCCCAGGCTTTTTTTTTTTTTTTTTTTTTTTTTTTTTTTTTTTTTTTTTTTTTTTTTTTTTTTTTTTTTTTTTTTTTTTTTTTTTTTTTTTTTTTTTTTTTTTTTTTTTTTTTTTTTTTTTTTTTTTTTTTTGTATTTTTGAGACAGGGTCTCGCTATGCAGCTGAGGCTGGTCCTGCGCTCACTTTTGTAGCCCAGGCTGGTCTCGAACTCGCACCAATCCTCCTGCCTCAGCCTCCCAAGTGCTGGGATTACAGGTGTGAGCCACCACGCCCAGCCCAGGCCTTTAATGTTTTTATTTTTTGCAGTACTGGGGATTGATCAAAATTTGTTGTTGAGAACGGGACACCCCACGTTTGTCACCAGTTAGGTGGGATACAGGTTCACAAATTGGAAGCTCATCTGTTACTGGCTGTGAACTCACAATCCTCTGGCCTCAGCTTCCTAGGTCCTGTGCATGTACCACCACACCAGACAAACTGCAAGTTTTTGAGCCCCCACCCTACCCTTTAAAGTTTTGGGGGACAGGGTCTTGCTGCGTAGTCTAGGCTGGTCTCAAACTTGTGGCAACCCTCCTGCCTCACTCAGTCTCCCAAGTGCTGGGATTCAGACATTCACCACCACACCTGCCAAGACTCTTGATTTAAGTGATGCCCACAGAAGTTGTACCAGTTTTGCCCTCTCTTTGGCAACAAGCCTGCGTCTCAGAAGCTGCATCCTTCGGTGATTTCCCTGCATTCTCCTCCGCTTCTCCAGAGTTTTGCAGACCATCCATCAAAACCCAGCACTAAGCCAGATATGGAAGTGTGCGCTCCTGTAATCCCAGCACTCAGGAGGCTGAGACAGGAGGGTTGCCATGATTCTGAGGCCAGCTGAGGCTACGCTGCGAGTTCAAGCCCATCCTAAACAACATACTGCGATCCTGGCTCAAAGAAAGTAATTATAAAAATGGCAGGGATGTAACTTAGCAGGAAAGCCCTGGATTCAGCCCTCCTATACTGCCAGAAAGACTAGTGAAAGACAGACACAAACACAGGGAGACAGAGAGAGAGAGAGACAGACAGACAGACAGACAGACAGAGAACAAAAAAGCCAATGCTACAGAGCCTGCAGCATCCCGTGAGCTCACTGCACAGGGCTGCTGGGAGCCTTCGCTTGCTGCCCCTGGGTGCAGTGAATACAAAGATCTGCACAAAGGGAACTAAAACATAACTCTCGCTTTTGGACACTTATGTATTGGTAGGGGAACAAAACAGACAGAAGGCTGCAAAAGCCAGCTTTCCAATGCATAGTGGCACCAGTGCCTTAGATACAAACTCTACAACCTTAGGCCAGGCCTGGGCAGTCAGGCTTAGAGGGCCCCAAAGTTTTCCCAAGAACTTAGAGCTCCAAGTGCAGTCAGTGTTAGGAGCCTCTGCCCCATCACACACACACACACACACATTTTACACATACTGCATTGGAGGCCATGGGCACCCACAGGCATGGGGGGGCGCATCTGAGCCTGGAGGTGGCTTCTGAGCTTGGTCACAAGGCAACAGCAGCTTGACAGTGTATAATTTCTAGCAACCTTTCTGGGCTCTCAGAAAGCTCTGCCCCACCCCAGTCCTGCTCTGTTCCATTTCTGCCCCTGCTATCTGTCTTCAAAGATGCCAAGATGCCAGGTGGAATCTGAGCCTCTCCTCATACCACCCCTCTCCCAGACCCAGAAGGTCCCAAGCCAGGCATCGAGGCCTCCCCATAGTTCATCTCCAGCCAGGGTAGAAAGGGAGGAACCACAGGAAGGAGGGAGAGAAGTGGGGAATAAGGGGAGGGAAGGAAGGAGAGGAAGGGGAGAGGGAGGGGAGGAGGGGAGGAGGGGAGGGGGAAGAGAGAAGCGCAAGGATCCCACTCCATCTCATTAAGAAAGTAAACATAAGAGCCATCTAAGTGTCTAATTAAGCTTCTAATTAGTCCCTGCTTGTTACTAATGCAAATTAGATTACTCCGCTTAACTACAGCATGTCCACAACACCCTTGTTAATTGCGGCCTTTTGAAATTAAATTACTCCCTAATTAGCATATCAAAGCCATTGATTTGTTGCTGGGAAGGGTGAGGGCAAGAGGAGCCGAATGCCAAGTTTGGTTAATCAGAGATGGCTAATTAAATAGTGACGTCGTACGTGGGGGGCCCCCTCTGGTAAGGCGCAGAGGCTGAACGGACATCTGGAGCCTGCTTCCGGCAGTGCCCTGCACCCTGTGGGAGGGGGGTGCTGCAAGCCTGTGATAGACCAGGGGCCTAGGGGCCTGGCAGCCCAGGTCCCCTTGCTTCTGCTCCCCAGCTGGTCTCTGAATGCGATGTCTATCTGCAGGGATCCTGGACACCAGCACCAGCTCAAGAAAATCCAAAGCACAACCACATTCTCAAATGCATCCTCCATCCTCCTACAACAAGACAGGTCCAGAAAGTGTCCCCAGCAGGCTGCTCCATTCTTAGAAGCTCTTTGTGCCCTGACAAGATGAGTATTACAGGATGGAGAAGAAGAGTATAGAAGAGCCTGACTCTCACAGAAAGGCCCCCCTAAGTAGCAGGGGGCCAGTGCCAGCTTGGAACTCCTGGAGACTCACTCTGGGCCTTCCGAGTTCCTCTGCCCTCCGAGAGAAAGGAAGCAAAAAGAATTCTCTCCCCCATCACTTCCTAAGCAGCGGCGTGGGAATCAGATGTGGGTCGCAATGTCCTCCTGGCAGCTCGAGCCCTTGCAGGACTGGCCCTGTGGTCTTTCAGACCCAACCCCTCCTTAACGTTGTACAGAGGGCAGCTGGGTCTCACGTCAGAACTGCCAACCAGGATGCCCTCAGGCCAGCGGGTCACCTGTAGGAAGGCCAGGCTGGGAGCCCCCAGCCCACCCACAGGAGTGCAGTTCAGGCCTGACCCGGCAACCCAAGCAGGGATGCTGATATGAAATAATACACCACGGAAACAAACAAAATTGGAAGTGGTGTAGTTAGGCCTCGTTTGACTCCAGCCTCCCAGCCGGCATTCTCTAGTTAACTGTGCAGACCCCAGCTGAGCTGAGCTCTTCTCTGGGCCTGAGTTCTTCACCTGCTGAACACACATCGTAATCCTAGGACCTAAGGGATCTCTTAGGCCTTCTGTGGGGACTGGAACAAGGAAGAAACAGCAAAGCACAGCTGCTCAGCCCAAGTCTGAAGATCATTACCTAGCTCTACCTGCCACAACCCCCTCTCAAGTTTCTTCTAGAACATTCTCCCTGGATCTTACCTGCAAGGGGGTAGGGCCAGGGCCTGTCAGTGTCCTGGATAGTGCTGAGAGTTAATTCCTGCAGAGGCAGAACATGGCTATGAGAGCGAAGAGGGACCATAACTATCTTCTCTGTCTGACCTTTTTAAGACAGGGCCATGAGCCCGGCGGGATGGTTCAGTGGTCTAAAGCACCTGCTTGGGAGCTTGGGTGGCTTCAGGGACCACGGTTTGATCCCCGGCACCACATGCTGTGCCAGCCTTGCCCTCAGGGCAGGCTGAGCCAGCCATAAAAAATGAGTGAATAAACAAACAAAGGTTCTGAAACAAGAAAAAAATAAATGAAAATTAAAAAAAAAAAAAAAAAAAAAAGACAGGGCCATGTTGTGTAGTTCAGCTGGCCCTGGACTACATAGCCTCAGCTGGCCTGGAAGATGCATGTGATCATCCTGCCTCAGCCCCTGAATGTTCTGCCCTCCCTCTAATGGACCAGCCCTGGCAGGGCAGCAACTCCTTTACAATGCCTGAAATAAAGGAAAGATGCCCAAAGGGTCCTTTACTCATCCTGACCCCATCGGGATCCTCTCTCTCCTCTACTTTTTCCAAGTTCCTCACTCAGAGCACATGGGTCAGGGACAAATTCCCAAAAGGTAGTTTTATTTATCTAAGGAGAGAGGAACAGGACCCATGGCAGCAAAAGACCCTTGCCCCCACCCCCCACCTTGGAAAGGGTATGTATGAACCCCAGCCAGGACCTAGCCCAAGGTAATGATCCAGGCCACATGGGCAAAGGGGCCCAGAGCAGTTTTATTTTTAAAAACATATGAAATTAAAACCAAAGCAGAAAAAGATCTGGGGGAGGGGACCAGGCACAAGGGCCAGGCTGTTGCCCGCCTCGCCAGCGGAGTTCGCTCTCCCAACGAGATTCAATTAATTGATAACAAGAGCCATCAAATTAATTTCTGGAGAATGTGAGATTCTGATGGAGGGAAATCGCGTCGATGGGGATCAGGTGGGAGGGGGTGGGCAGTGCCCCTTTTAATCAGGTAAGGCTGCCTAATTGGCAAAGAGGAGACTTGTGTGGGTCACTGGGATCCTGGCCCAGGCTCCACAGTAATCCTTTGGGAAGGCTTGGTAGCTGCACGAATCAAGAGGACACTGGATGTGCATGGAGACCAGGGAGTGGGAATTGGGGTGGTGCACAGTACTCCCCACAGTGCATCTGTTGGGACCCTGCTTAGAACCAGGCCCAGAGGGCAGTGGGTGGCACAGGGCCTGGGGCTCTGTGCTAGGAAAAAAGGCTGCACTGCCTGAGCTGCCCTGACCCCCACACCTCTGGCAGAGGTGGACAGTGTGCTAACAATTTCTCAGTGCTCCAGTGAGGGCCAGAAACATCCCCAGGCTGGGATCTTGGGCGTCAAGGAGCTGTCAGCAACCTGTGCAGATAGGAGGCAGCAGGTAGCTTCTCTGCTCTCTGGGGAAATACTGTGGTTTCGTGAAGAAAGCTTTTTTTTTTTTTGCCAGTGGAAACACAGTCCCACTCTGGAAGCCTCAGAGTCAGAAATGATGAGGTCGGGAGAAGCCCTGGGCTGGACTCTAAAGGCTCCTCTGAGCTCACAGGGGCCATTCCTGGCTGGCCTCAGGAATCTTGATGTCCTTCTTCCCTGTAAATTCTCCACAGCCACACCTTTGCCTCCCAGGAGCCCTGCGCAGCCCCAAGGGGCAGGAGGAAAGATGGTACTTCTGTAATTGCAGCATTTTCTTTAGGCCTGGGTCTCCCCGACATGTGGGTTGCCTTCTAGAAATGGGGAGCTCTCTTTCCAAACTGCAATAAGGCCACCTCTTATCTGACCTTTCCTGGGCCCCTCCAGCTGTCCCTGCACACAGTAGGTGCTCCAGCGTCTGATGAGTAAGCATATACAAACAGGACTCCCTGGTTCTTTTCTGCATGCCAGCCTTCCCTCCGGGGGATATCATTTCACCCTCCTCTGCTGGTCAGAACCTCTAGCTCACTTCTGGCTCCCAGGGTCTTACTGCTCATGCTCCTACCTGGTAGGCCCAGGTCAGTGCTATCAGAACCCAGAGCAGCGGGGAACACTCCCATCTGGTGGGAAACACTCCTTCCCTCTCTCTGGCACCACCCTGGGACCCAGTTTTGAAGGAAGAGAGCCAAGAGAAGATGCTGGTGGGGCACAGCAGCGCATGCGTGAGATCCCAGCACTTGGGAGGCTGGTTGTGAGTGATCAGCCTGGACTACAAAATGAGCCCAAGGCCAGCATGAGCTGCATAGCGAGAGACTGTCTCAGAAACACAGAAAAGATCCTGGCCCCCAGGGGCAGTGTAAAGTCCAGGAACCAGAGACTGAGGCAAGGGAAAGCCCAGGCTAGCTCAGGTAACACTTCAGAGGCTCCAATCTTTCAGAGCCTAACACCCCGTGACCCTCTGCAGCCTGCTCCCCGTGTGCAAGAGCTCTGCTTCCAAGTACAGCCTGAGTGTCGGGGTCCAGGCTTCTGAGACCCCAGGAACAGCATCTCCCAAGATCCCTACAGACACAGGGTTCCCTCGGAGAGGTGCACCTTCCAGCTGAAATCCAGTGTAGGTTTGGGGGAAGGGGCGGGGTGCAAAGGTACACATTTCCACGGAGAATCTTGAAAGGGAGGCAACAGCGAGGAACACCCACGACTAACTTCCTCTAGTGGCAGACTCCAAAGTGGAAGGCCAGACCTCTCTTTGTCTGGAGACGGGGGTTCCAGCCCTTTATCCTTCTCTGAATGGCAATAAACCCTTATTTGTCTCTATGAGCACCTTATAGAAGACAATTCTGGGTGTACGTAGGAGAGAGGAACGAAGAGATGGGGGGGGGCCACACTCCTCACCCCAACTTCCTCTCCCTCTCACTGTGGAGGTCTGGGCCCCACTGGTTCTCAGGGTCAGAAGCCCCACATTCCAGTCCTAGCTCTGCTCCTCTGCAGTTATGCGACCATAGACACGTCACCTCTCTGCACTTGATTTTCCAGCTCCTAGAACAAAGGTTAATGCTCCCGGACTCAGCCCAGGAAGTGGCCTGACAGTGCCGGTCACCTACTACTGATTTTAGAAGGCCACCCCTGGACTGAAGCTCTACCTCCTGCTCAACTCCCAAGCTGTCATTCTATGCCGGGTATTACTGACCTACTTTACAACCTGAGAAAATTGAGGTTCGAGAAGCTTAATTAAGTTCCCCTGAGACACCCATCTCTACTGCCAAGTTCCAAAGCCTTTTCCACTCTGATTGGTGTTCTGCCCTGGGGAGGCCTGGCTTCTTTGCCCTGGGTTCCAGAGTTCCAGAATCAAGTCTGAGGAAGCCATCTAAGCCAGTGATGAGCCACAGTGTCTGAACACATATCACTGGCCTAGGGGAGCTGGGACAGGGATGCAATCTCAAGACTAGTGATATAGAGTTCTTTAGATGGGAGAAATTAGTCTATCAAATAGTCCAGGCTAGGAGAAAAGTAGAGCCACTGCATGGGCCTGGCAGAGACAGGACACCACCCAAAAGATTGCCCAGAGCTGGGCGTGGTGGCGCACGCCTATTAATCCCAGCACTCGGGAGGCTGAGGCAGGAGGATCAGTGTGAGTTCGAGACCAGCCTGGGCTACAAAAGTGAGCTCAAGGCCAGCCTGAACTGCACAGGGAGATCCTGTCTCAAAAAGACAAAAAAACAAAACGAAACAAAAACAAACAAAAGATCGCCCAGGCAGTGGGGCAGCAGAAGGTTAAGTCGCAAGGAAGGGAGGGCAGCCATGTAGCAGGGGAGAGGTCCCTCTCCTCTGCTGGCGCTTGGCACCCCCTCCTGTGAAACACTCTGCCCCAAAGCTTACCACTCAGGCACCCTAGAACCTGCCCAGGCAGAGCTGGGTCTCAGTCAGTCCTTGGGGGAATTACTGAGTCTGAAGACCCCATCTCACCGTCCTATTTCTCCCTTCCTTAGAGTGGGGTCCGGCAGGGTATGCACATTCCTGGAAAGAGCCCTACCTACCTCTGGCCTAGGCAGAGGAACAGGGTGGGGGGGATCAGGGGTGAGGAGGTCACCTCCTCCCCAAGAACCTGGCAGGTCCCTTGGCAAGTTGGGCCCGGACAGCCCTGGCCCTGGTATTTCTGCTACAGGTGTCAGACCTCTCCTTAGGGTTCAGGGCAGAAAGCCCCACCCAGGGGTCAGTACTTAACAGCCAGAACTAATTCTGGTGGTGTCCCCCAGCTTAGCACCAAGGCTGCCCCACAAAGTAGGGGCCAGGGAGGAAGGAGATTCTGATCTCCCTGAAAGCCTGGGAAGAGCTGGGGCTGAGCCAGATGCCCAGCCCCCAATGCACAATTTTTAGAGGTACCCAGACCTAAGGGCTCAGGGTGAGCCAGGGGGCCGCCTAGCTATCCACTCACACGGAGCTCCACAGGTTATAAAGAGCTCTAGAAGCCCAGGGCAAAAGAAAGTTTCTCAAGTTAAAAAAAAAAAAAAAAAAAGCGCCTGCCATTTCCCCACAGGCAGGCCAGGTTCACCTCACCAGAGGCTCCCCTGTCTCAAAATGCCAGGGCCACCGGTTCAGAGTAGCCAGGAGGGCTGTCAGTCTGGATTATCCAGGGAAAGTGACCTTTGGGGACAGGTGGGACGGCAGGGTGCACAGATCCTCCCGCAGATATTGGCCACAGGAACCTCGGGGCTGTGCCTCCTTCCTTCGTGGGACAAAGGGGCACTGGGTAGGACACAACAAATGTCTCCAGCAGTGTCCCAAGCCCCAGTTCCAGGGTCCACACACTTGGGCTGGGACGCATCCAGGCAGACGCTCTGTGCCGGGCCAGATGCTAAACTTCGGGTAAAAATCCCGCATTAGCCAAAAAGCTCCTGGGCTCTCCCGGGAACCCTCGGAAAGGTGGCTTGCGGCTCCGATTTGCTCCTCGGGCCTCTTGACCCATTCCTAGAGCCTGACTCAGGGTGCCAGGTTCGACATGTGAGGACACCAGGGTCCTCAGGCACCTGGAATGCCAGGTGTCCAGCGAGCAGGGGATCCACCGTGCTGGGCTGGCACGAGAGGCCAGGGGCGCAAACTAGGGCGCGTTCAGACCTCGGGAACTCCCTGCCCTCTCCCGCCCAACCTGGAGTCAGCGTTGGGGCGCGGGTGAGTCCCCGAGGTCGTCCCAACTGAGACAGAGAAGGAATCTCCCGGCGTCAGGGCCTTGGCTTCAGAATCCGCATCCCGCGAAATCACACGATCCTTCCCGGGGCGCCTTGCATTCCAGTGCCGCGGCTCAGCCCCGCCAAAGCGCGGAAGTTTGTTCAGCTTCGGAGCGGAGCGGAGGGAGAGACGCCGGGGCCGCGGGGGGGTCTAGGGGTGAAGGGGTGACTGCGCGTGTTGTAGGGAGAGAGGAAAACAGGGTCCTCTGGATCCTGCTGGGATCCTGCTGGATCACTCGGGACCCCTTCCCTGGCGAGATCAGGTTTTGCGGGTGCCTTCTGCCCCCCGCTACACGGTGGGGCACGCGGTTTCCCCAGATGGGAGGCGCAGAGGAGCCTGGGTCGGTCCCCACCCTCGCGCTCGGTCGAACGAAAACCACCGGGCTGTTTCCAGGCGCTCCAAGGCCCCAAGAAGTTTTCCGCTCCGGGTCGGCTCTGAGCGCGGGGCGAGAGAAGAGGCCGAGCACGCTCCGCGCGGCTGGCTCATCCCCGCCGAGTCCCCTCTCACACCGACGATGCGCGGGTGGCACTGCGGTCCGCCCCCCCCGCCCCCCGCGAGTCTCGGGGAGTCCCGCAAACAGGAGCGGGGCGCCCACTTCCTCACTTCCCTTCCCAGCTAGGGAAAGTCCGGGCCGGGACGCATTCTTTGTCTGACTCGGGGCGGGCGGGGGGGGGGGTCGCGCCCCCTACACCCCGTTCCCGGCGGCGAACTGGGAGGGGCGGAGCTTGAGTCCCGCGAAGGCGGGCCCGAGTGGCCTCTCCAGCGCCCCAGCCCTCGCGCTACCCCCCCGGGGCCCCCACCTGTTCCCCCGCGGCGTGGGCCGAGGTCCCTGGGGGTTCGCGGGTTCCCGGGATTGCCGCGCTCGGCCCGACCCGGTCGGAACAAAAGTGTGGCGGCCCAGGCCCGGCTGTTCCCGGCCGCTCCGCCTGGCCGCGCCGGGCAGTTTGCAAACACAAAGTGCGCCGCGAGCCAGCGGAGTTGGAGCGGTCGCCGGCCCAGCCCCCACGCGTCCCCGCGCGCCGCCACCTACCTGTCGGGCCCGGCTCAGCCCGCGCAGGGCATGAGGCTCGCTTGGGTCGCCGCCCGCCCCGCCGCCGCCCGGGCGTCCTCTCCGCGCCGCGCGCCCTAGCCGCTCCGGGCCATCGCGGGCGCCTCGGCGGGAGCTCGGCGGGCCCCGGCTCCGCGCTGCTCCGGGATCCGGGCCCCTGGCGTCTCCGCCCCCGGCCCAGCCCGTGCTCCTCCCCGCCGCGCCGCGCCGCGCTCTCCTCCGCGCCGGGTTCCGTCCCGGCCGCCGCCGCTCGCTGCGGGTTGCAGGGCGGCCGGCTCCGGACTCCGCGGGCAGCGACTGAGCCGGGTGCGAAGGCGGCGCGCGGGCGGGGGCGGGGCCGGGGCGCGCGCGGAGCGGCGGGCGGGCGGGCGGGGCTAGACTCGGCGCTACCGTAATCCGCCGAAAGCGGGCGCAGCAGATCCGTGGCGGGCCGCGGAGAAACCACGTGGACCGAACTTTGGTGGAAGACAGATCTGCACGTGGGACCGGCCGTGGGGCTCCAGATCTGATATAGGGCTCTACAGAGACCTCAGAGGATCCGCAGCCTCAGAGCTGTTCCGGGGCGCACTTTGCCAACTCTACCTTCCTCTGGATCTCAGAGGTACTGCCGCTCCTGCGGGCGCCCAGTTCGAGGGTAGCCTGGGACCCCAGAGTCCCGAGCCAGCGTCTGATCTGGGCCCTGCTGGGCCCGCCGCCTGTGCCGCAGGGCGGAGAGCTCGCTGGCCGGCTGAGGGTGGGGAGGTCCCTCTAGGCTCAGTGACTCGTCACCCCTCCCCAGCCCTGGGGCTTGCCACCTCCTCCAAGCGAGAGGGAATCCACTTCGAGCGCCCCAAGGAGCGGGGAGGAGGAGACTCGAGGCTACCGATCCACTGGGGAAAACCCGAGCATCTGTTCCGGACCTGAGATGCCAAAATTATTTTGTAAACAAATTCAGCGTGAGGACACCACCCTAGCCAGGGGAGGGGGAGTGGACGCCGCATGAATCCGAGGGGGTGGGGGTTAGGTTGAGCGGCGGAAGCCCCAACAAGCAGAGGCCCAGTGCAGGGAAAAAGAAGGCGCCTCCGGACCCCGGGTCCGGTGACCAAGGGCGGACCCTGACTGGAATGAGGGCGGACAGACAGTAGCTCTTGAAGGCGGAGCAGGTGGATCGCACAGCTCCTGCCGGGTTCCACGAAGGTTGCTGGAAGGAGGACTCTTGGGGGTGGGGGGCAGGCTTGCCAGGGGCCTGGAGAGTCAGGGGTCTCTTCAGTCCTTAGCCTCCTTCCTTGTTCTGAGTGGACAGTAACCCCAGGTCATTGTAGTGACACCTGCCCCGGTCCAGGTCTGTACTGGGCACACCCAGGTCCTGCGGGAGCCTTTCCCACACCTAGGTGTGAAGTTTGAGAGGATTTTCCAGTGCCCTTCCGTTCTTTCTGTGTGTTTCGAGTGTTCAAACCCAGGGCTTCAAGGATGTTGAACACACGGTCTACCACAGAGCTACACCCCGAGCTCGGTGGCATTTATTTGGATATCACCCTGACCTTTCCAGCATAGCAACTGCAGCAGCGGCAGCAAGAAGAATCAGATGACAGCTAAGGCTGGCACATCGACTGTTTTCTCTTCAGGAGAACCTTAAGAGGTAAATAATTTTGTTAGCTCTGCTTTGTTTTGTTTTGCTTATTTTTGTGTTTTTTATTATTTATTTATTTATTTATTTATTTATTTGTCTTTTTGAGACAGGGTCTCACTATGCAGTTGAGGCTGGTCCTGAGCTCACTTTTGTAGCCCAGGCTGGTCTCGAACTCACACCAATCCTCCTGCCTCAGCCTCCCAAGTGCTGGGATTACAGGCGTGAGCCACCACGCTCGGCTATTTTTTAAAAATATCAGGTGGTGCACACCTGTAATCCCAGCACTTGGGAGGCTGAGGCAGGAGTGAGCTCAAGGCCAGCCTGAACTACACAGTGAGACCCTGTCTCAAAAAGACAAAAAAAAAAAAAAAAAAAAAACTGACAGAGATCCTCCTGGCACAGCCTCCTGAGTGCTGGGATTAGAGATATGTGCCACTGTGCCCAGATTGTTAGCTCTCTTTTACAGAGAGGAAACTGAGGCACAGAAAGGTCTCATCATTTTTCTGAGTGTCTTTATGAGGTGCAGTTTAAAACAACAACAGCAACAAAAAAGATAACTGCCACTTCGGACTCCATCTGAGAGAAAGGCGGGTGTAAGACAGTGTCACTGTGTCCTCTTTCATCTTATTACCCAGATCGACCCCTGTGGGGTCCCCCACTCTTCCCCAGAGGCGAGTTCCTGCGAAAGCTCAGGGTTGTCAATGCATTCAGGACATGCAGTCCACAAAGACAGTGCCAGACTCAAGACGGCCAGGAAAGCAGACTCCAGAGCGGCTGCACAAAGGGGCGGGAAGGTCGGCACGAGTGTATGTGAAGCCGAGAAGGGTCTTCTGAGGACTCAGGCAGTGTGGCCTTTACTGTAACATACTTCCTTTTTTTTGGAGACGGGGTCCCAGTGTGTAGCCCAGGCTGGCCTTGAACTCACTGTGATCCTCCTGCCTCAGCCTCTGGAATGACAACTGCAGGTGTGCACCCCCACCCCCAGCCACAGATTTCATTTAAACATTCGTTGTATTTTGCGTCACACCTCCTAAGTTGCCCCTTGTTCAGTGCTAGGTTCCTGCCGGGCTGTTGCCCACTTTGCCTCCTCCGGCCCTGTTGTACAGGTGAGGCCCCAAGCGGTCAGGTAACTTCCTCCAAGTTACACAGCAGGGAGGCAGCAGTGCTCTAAGTGCTTATTGCCAAGCCTCCATGCTTGGAAAGAGATATGCTTTCCCAAGGCCACAGCCACCTATGCCTGTTCGGGGCAGGAGGAGGGGTACAGGGGTGTGGTCCCCAGTACCAGGCCTGGTAACACTTGGTTTTGTTTTGTTTTAATTTTTTAATTTTTTTCTTGTTTCTGAACCTTTGTTTGTTTATTCACTCGTTTTTATGGCCAGCTCAGCCCGCCTGGAGGGCAGGGCTGGCGCAGCATGCGGTGCCGGGGATTGAACCGGGGTCCCTGAAGCCGCCCAAGCTTTCCCAAGCAGGTGCTCCAGACCTGCAGAGCCATCCTGCCGGGCCCCCTGGTAACACTTGGAAGGAGGAGAGGGTAGTAAAGGTGAACGTAGATCTAAAAACATCCATCTTGGTTTTTCTGTGTTCTTGTTGTTGTGCAGGACTGGGTTTCAAACTCACAACCTTGCACTTTCCAGGCAGACACTTGTGCCACAGAGCTATCTCCCCGGCCCCCTCCCTCTTCCTATTTCCAGGGGCCCAGCACATCTTGCCCAGGTATTTTGTTTCCATTGATTTCAATGCTTGAATCTTTTTCTTTTTTTCAAAACCTTTTAGTTATTAAGGAGGGCCTTCGAGATGGCTCAGTGGCCTAAAGCACCTGCTTAGGAAAGCTTAGGCAACTGCATGAACTGAGGTTGATCCCTGGCACCACATGCTGCACCAGCCCCACCCCCAGGGCAGGCTGAACCGACCATAATATATTTTTTTTTTTAAATTAATTTTTTTTTTTTTTTTTTTTTTTTTTTTTTTTTT
>PVJA010041816.1:0-17670 GCA_004027025.1 Myocastor coypus | reverse complement strand
CCCTTAAGCCCAGAGACCCATTAGGATCTGATTCTCAAAAGTGATGCTACCATTGTCAGACAATCTGGACTTGCCAGTAACATTGAGATGGTGTCCCACAAGAACAATTGATTTCTTTTTCTAGATTGTGAAACTTCAGATTGATAATTCTGCCATTTTCATTTCCTGAAAGTCAGGGTCGGCTTGTGAAAAGTTGTTAAACAACATGATAAATGTGAAATGTCAACCCTCACTCTAAACTTTCCCTACTTCAAAGCCTCAAATGAAGACTTCATTGGATTTTACAGTGGCTTTCTGATTTTTGATAGTCCATCCAAGAAGGGAGTTTGAAAGTTGTTGTATACTGTTAACGATTGTGTGCCCATGTCCTGCCTGAAATACCATGATTGTTTATGAAAAGTATCTTTAATAAAGCTGGATACAGTTTGGCTTGGAAAAATAAAAATAAAAAAATAAACCACACTTCCGCTTTCTGGTCCCCAAGAAGACACACCTCCCTCCTGTTGCTCTCTGCTCAGCCCAAGTCCCAGCCATGCTTGCACACTTTCTGGCTGGCTCTCTGTCCTTCCCACACACCATCCACGATCTACCTGCACAGGCATACACATGCTCTCCAGGAATGGCCCTACCTCACAGAACTCACCTTGTGCCTTGGAGCCTACACTTGGTGCTGACTGAATGGGACCGGAATTTGAGGCCAGACAGTGACAAAGCTCTCAGCACTGGAGCTGGGTCCGGGGGAAAAGACAGAACCATTGAAAAAGAACGTCTGTGTGTCATGACTTGCACACCCAGGACGTGGTCAGGCCAATCCAGATCTTGCAGGGAAGCTTGAGTAAAAGCCTGTGAAAAAGAGCAGGCCTCTGGCCATCCTCTCCATCCCTGCTAGGAGGAATGACTTAATCCTATCTGGATGGCCTCAAGGTCCAGACAGTGACAATCTTCTGGGGAATCGATTGACTCTGCCAGGCATGTGCAGCCTCTGCAGGTGATTCAGTTGCCAGCTACATAGATGCGTGCCTTGTGCCTGCTGGTGACGGGGCACCAGGAGCTGCCCAACCACCTTGGGCTTGCTCCTGAGCCCAGGTTCTGTCTCTGCTCCACAGCTTCCTGGGATGGCCACACACCTCACAGCATCAACACTCAAGTCACAAGGCGGCACTCTGCCGTCTAGTTGTTCTACTTCACACCTGGTCCACATGTAGGACGCTAGGCCTGTGTGACATTTTGGGGGGTGGGGGGAAGGTGCACTCATATGGTCACATTGCTCACTTCCATACTGTTAAGATGTCACTAGAAATGGTGCTGAGACTAAGTTCACTGCTCACACATGGCTAACGGTGGCCTCAGAAACGAGCCAGACACACAAGCTTAAATACGGCTTTGCTCCTCTTACAGGAGAAACCCAAGGCATAAATATAGAGCAAAACGAAAGTTAGAAGGTAGGCAATGGGAAGGTGGATCATTTGCAGAGGGCAAGATCCGAGAGGTGAAGAGGACACGGAAGGAACAGAGATGTGCTGTGCGCACACAGTGCCCTGCAGCAGAACACACAGCAGAGAGCCCCTGTTGCACTGTGTACGCACACACTGATGGAATCTGTGTGACAGAGTTCTTCAGACCTCGCTCTGACCTCTACAGTCAGTGCTTCTGCTGTCTGGCCAGAGGGTTATTTGGCAACCATTTTCTAAAGCTGGAGTGAGACAGGGATCTGCAGAAATAGCCTGAGCACGGTAGCCCCCAGTATGGCTGCACACCTGGCTCCCTTTCAAGGATTCAGATGGGAGTCAGAAGTGGGGCTGAGGTTGGGCAGGAAGAATGTAGCCCTCAGGGTGAGGCAGGGCCCATAGGAGAACACGCGAGTGCTGGGATGAAACTCCCCTGAGCACGCAGAAGCTGTCTGCCCTGCAGCCTGCTTTCGGCTTCTGCTTCCACCTGCAGCGTTGCTTGCCTGCACTTTGGTAAAGAACAATAGCAGATGACTACAGGCACCTTGGTCTGGTGCCACAGCCCTGGCCACGGCCACAGGACACTGTAGCTTACCCCTCTGTGGTGCTTGCTGCATGTGATGGCCTTGTAGCTGGCCACGTGTGTGCATGCCCATGACTGCACCGAGCACTCCGGGAGCCCCCTGCCCACTGCTGATTGTTCCTGGAGCACGAGCCCCACATTAATATGCAGCCCCCATCCCCCATCTTCCCTGTGTTAACTGTGGATGTTCCTGGTAGTGGCCCCAGCGCACAGGTTTTGGAAATTGATTTCCATTGTAATGGGGTGACATGGGAAGATGGACTCTTCAGGTGGCCATGTGAACAGGCCTTTCTCACCCCAAGCTGCGAGGCCCCTGCACATCCCATCAACAGGGAGGTCAGCTGAGGCCTCTGGGGCCTGGGTCACCTCCTGAAGCTCTGAGGCTGCATCTGGCCCTCCAGGAGCTGCTCCAGCAGCGCCTGAAAGGGCAAGACAATTAAACTCCATAAGTTTGTGGAGCACTTTGAAGATGAAAAGCTTGATATAAATGCTAAGCGTTATCATCACATGGAAAAGGCAGGAATAGCACTGAATCCTAAGAAAGACACCAAGACCCAAATCCTGGGGTGCCGCAGAACAGGAGAACTATCTTATACTGAAATTCAAAATTTTAAAAAAGGAAGATGAGAAAGCCATGCTTGGAAATGAAAGGAAGACTACAGGAAGTGTAGGGATACGTTAAGCAATTTAGAGCAACTGTCTGGAGCCAGAGGTGGATTCTTAAATGCGACAAGGACGATTAGTTCCTGAAAATCAATCAGCATTTGCTTCATCACCCATCACACATATGCTTCCTGCTGCAGAGCCCGGCCTGTGGGGAGGAGACCAGAGTTGGGGTCAGGATGTTGGCGCATTCTCAGGTGAGGGCTGAGGGCCACCACCTCCTGATGTGGAGGGAGGAGAGGCCCAGGTGCAGTCAGTAGCACAGGCAGCTCACAGGGGTGCCCTTGAGACTCTTTTCTGAGGGGCACAAGATCATAGGATTTTGTCTCATAAAGATAGGAGACACAGAGACTCATGAACACAAATTGCAGGGAACACAGATGCACATAGACATAGGGACACACAGCACACACAAGCACAACCACAGCAAACACAGACATAGGTGCACACACAATCACAGGTGCACATGGCACACAAAAGCATACACACAGCAAACACAGTCATGCGTGTACATGGCACTCAAGTACACACAAAACAGCACACACAGTCACAGGAGCACATGCGCACACAGCACACACAGACATAGGAACACACACACAGATGCACACAGCACAGCCAGGCACACACCTGGCATGACACTGGGCACACAGAGACACAGGTCACCTGGCTGGCCCAGACCCCTGAGCTGTCTCTGAGGCGCTCTTGAAAGGTAAAGTCCCAGGGGCTGGGGAGATAGCTCTGTGGCACAAGTGCCTGCTTGGCAAGTGCAAGGTCATCAGTTCGAACCCCAGTCCCGCAAAAAAAAAAAAAAAAAAAAAAAGGTAAAGTCCCCCCAGGGCTGTGAGGCAGCACCTCCAGGGCCCAGAGCGCTGCTTAACCACTGGTGTTTTGGTCTGTTTCTTTTCAAAACAAAGAGGTCAGAGGGACAGTGCCTAGGACACACGCTGCATTCCACAACAGCGCCTGGCTGGAGGGCGTGGGCAGTGCAGTGGGCAGGCAGGCAGACAGGCAGGGAGCAGGCGTGGCATCACAAGACAGCCAGTCCAAGGGCAAGGAGGAACCTGAGTCCTGAGAGCAGAGCAGACATCCACAAAGAAGGCTCATGACATTCACCAGACAGGCCACTGTCCAGAAGGGACCATGACAGGGACAGTGGGGCTTGGCTGGTGGGGGAAGAAGAGGGGAAGCAATTAAGGAGAGAAAAGTGGAAGATGAGGAGATTAGAGACCAGCGTCAAAGAGCACGTGGCCCAAGTAAAGGCAGGACACTGGTCACCTTGAAGGGGTCTCTGAGGGGCGATAAGATCTGAGCCTTATCAGTGTCACAGAAATGACACAGAAGTGATAGGAGCTGTGTGAGTGGGACCTGCCCTTTCTCCACTGGTGCCCGGGCCCTGCAGAGACCTGGCTGCCCTGGGAGAGGAGGTGATGCCCTCTGACTCACCTTCATCGATCCTGGTCCAGGGTGTTGACCCTGATTGTGGTGATGTGCTCAGGTGTCCTGGAACTGAGGCTGCTGTCCCCTCCATCTCTGGGGATATGACCCAGGGCTTATCTGCAGGATCAGTGTAAGACTGGTACTGACAGATTCTGGCACGTATTCATGGAAGTGTCTTAGGGGTGGGTTCAGAGACGTGTGTGGTAGCTCACACTTGTGATTCACTGGTCTGGGAGGCAGAGGCAGGAGGATCTCAAGTTGGAGCCCAGCCCAGGTAATTTAGCAAGTGTCTCAAAAGTGAAAAAGGGCTGGAGATGTAGCTTAGTGCAAGGGTCCTGGGTTCAAGACCTAACACTTCAAAAAAATTAAGAGTGGGCTCTAGGGGTGCAAAGAACTTGGCTCTCCCAGCTCCCGCATCCAGTGCTCAGTGCAGGTGCTTCCTCCTCCTAGCCTCAGCCAGTGGCCCTGCTTTGTAGGGAAACGTGCAGTGCTGCCTGCCCAGGCCCTGAGGACAGAACCTTCCTCCTGCGCACTCATACCTCACATAGAGCCTGAGGGTGCTCTCTGGGACTCGGGCAGCAGCAGTGTTCAAGGACGCTGCCCCTGGTCCTGCCTGGCTGGCACATACCTCACCCCTGCTGCAGTCCACACTTGTGCATGGTACTCGGCATTCGGGCTCTGTGTGCCAAGGCCAAGCTGTGGCCTTGGCAGCTCCGTTCCTCTCTTCCTGCCCCCCACTGTGTCTCCCTCCTTTTTGCAGACTGTAAGAGACAGCCTTGGATAGAGCTCAGCATCCCTGATCCATGCCATCTTGACTAGCCTGAGCCCAAGAGCTATGCATGCACACATATGTGTGTGTGCACAGGTGCATGTGTGCTTGGACCTGTGTGTGCCTGCATGGGTATGTTGCATTGGACACATGTGCATTCAGATGGGCACACATGTATGCACCATGCACCTGTGTGTGCACAGTGCACATGACTGTGTGCACGAGCTGTGAGGCCCTGCTGATGGGAGACACAGTGGTGAGTAGGGTCACCAGGGATGCCCACGCATGCTCCCTCCTGCAGACATCCCACATGACATCTTGCATCTTCCTTAGAGTGAGCGGCAGCAAAGTGCTGCATGCTGGCTGCAACTTTCACCGCCTGGCCGTCTTGCCACCAAATATTTGGTCATTTCTTTTCCAGATCAAGTTGGGCAGCAGAGATTCCACAAATGCTGTTCACAACAGATAATTAAAGCTCCAGAGAGACAGAATGGCGTTTCAAAACAATCACACCAACACTTGAAAAAGAGTCCTTTCTGGTGCCGTGGCAAGTGCTCTGCAGAAGCCAGTTGACCCCAGCTCACAACCACCAGTGACAGCTCGGCCCACCACCCAGGGTGCTGCAGGAGAGCCGTGTGCCTGTCCCAGGCCACTTCAAGGTGACCAGTGTCCTGCCATTACTTAGGCCACATGCCCTTTGACGCTGGACTCTCACCCCACATTGTACTCCCTGGTCCCCCTGGGTTGGCCCCGACAGGCCCTGTCCCTAGCCTCATGAGCCCTTGCCCCTGAGATGCCATCATCAGCAATGCCAAGAGTGCCTGGCATCCTTGCAAGATTGCACCCACTTCTTTGTCACAAACCCTCTAGCTCCTCTCAGTTTGCCATGTGGTAACAGTAGGCATGGCTGGAGTGTCTTCCCAGTCCTGTAGTTCATCTTCCAACTGGAAGAACTCCCAGAGGGCCTCTGAGGACACTGGTCTCCCCAGTGGCCAAGGCATGGCACCTCCCCACAGGCGTGTGGCTGGAGTGGCCCACTTCACCCCTGGCCATACACTTCAGGCATACATGCTCCCCCACCCTGCATGCCACACTTGGGGCTGCCACGTCCCTAGCAGATGGTGTTTGTACATCTGCTGTCAACCCTTCCCCTCCAGCCACTCCCTGAGTGCAAGGTCACGGTAAACTCCTGAAGCCTGTGCACCCAGTGCTGAGCCACTATGAATACCCAGCGCTGCATCTTGGCAGAGCCACGTGGGCACGTGCACAGGGCACGAGGTGAGCTTCCGAGCTCCTGCAGAACAGAGAGACAATCACTTGTTAAGCATCACAGTGATTCTGGCCCTCCAGCACAGCCGGGGCAGACCCTTCGCTCCTCCTACTTAACCTTGCTGGATCTCAGAGCAGCACACAAGCTATTAACTGCATGGCACTTCATTATTTCTGCCGAGAGGAAGAATACATTACATTGCCTTTGAAATCTTTATCCTACTACTATCCGCATGCATTAGCATATTTTATGATTTAAATCTAATTATCACGGTTTTCCTAGAGATGGAACTGAAAGTGAGCATTGCTGAGCACTTGAACACAGGCAGAAGAAAGGCAGGAAAACAGCCAGACCCAGTGGAAAGCTGTAGTGAGGGATGGACTGGTGAAAGATGGAGAACTTGAAGAACCGGAGGCCTCTGGCTAGTGTAGCCCTCACAGGAAGCCCAGATTTGCCCTGTCCTTTTGTAAACAGCCCTCAGGGCCTCCTCTCAGGAGCTCAGTCCTGCCAACTGCTGCTGCCGCTTCCAGAAGGAGGCTGCACCCCAAGGGGCACCGAGGCCAGACAGCACAGCCCACTTGCTGCCTCAGGACACTTCCTTCCCAGAGCCCTCACAGGGAGTGGCACTGGATTCCGCTCTCGGAGCCCGCAAGCTCTCTCCAAAGGGCTAGCCATCTAAGGCAGCAGCACTGCCCTCAGTGTCTGCTGTGTGGCCAGCAACTGCTCTCCCAGGACTGCCTCATGAAGCAGCACCAGCTGCATGGCTCTGGACAGAGAGGTCTCTTGTGTACAGTTCTGGAGTCTAGGGGTGGCTGAGTGGGCAAATCTGTCCATGCTCACACCTCCTGGTTGCTGCAGACCAAGGGGACCCCGCCAGACAGGTGGCTGTCTTCTCTGAGTCTTCACAGTGTCCCTTCCTGTGCCCACATTTCTCCCTTGTATAAGGACACATACCAGCCTGGTTGAATGAGGACCTGATGACTGCATCTTAACCTGAGAAGGCTCAGTGATTCTATGCCGTAGGGTGTAAAGCCTCCCCAACCCCAGGACAGCTGACGGCCTGGATACTATGAAGGAGAATCGAGGAAGAGCAAACTCGCTTCTGTTCTCCAGCCTTTGCCTTCAGCTTGGACATCATAGCCCAGCTTCCAGTGTGGCCTCTGCAGTTTCCCAATCAGATCCTTCAGCCTCCTGATATGGTTCCCAGGGACACCATCCTGAGCTCCAGGCCTTGGGCCAAATCCTCCCAGGTGTGCAGGCTCCCTCTGCACACCTGTTCCCGCAGCATGTGGCTGACCTTCGCAAGCCAATCTTATCATTGTTTTACATTTATATGCCATCTGTTGCCTCAGCTTCTCTGCGAGGCCCTGCCTGAGGCTCTCCTGTTGGCAAAGCCTCATTCCCTGGGGGCCAAGGGTTGGACTTGGGCATGTTCACATGGAGCAGCTATAACGCATAACTGTCTTCACACCCTGGGCTCAACATGTCCAGCTGTCAGTCTTGGCCTAGAAGTCTATTAAGAGCCTGCTCTGTCTATAAGACTCCACAAAACTCCTTTTTGGGGAGGTTCAGTCATAACCAAAAGATAGCACCTGAGGATGGAGGGAAGGGTAGAGCCACCCACCGTGGAATGTGGCCAGCATTCCTGCTCTGGAGGAGCAGAAAGCACACAGTGGAGACAAAGGAGCATCGAGCCTGTGATGGAGCTGTCCGGCCCACTCCCCCAGAAGTGGCAGTGGAAACTGTGGGGTTCACAGAGCATGAGGCAGCCTATCTGGAGGGAAGCAGTGCAGGAGGGCAAGAGTAAGCTCAGTGCTGCTGGCCTGGGGCTGCTGTGTGATGCCATAGCCTCAAGAAGCAGGTTTGTGGACAGGAGGGCCCTGCTGAACCGTAGGACTCGGGTAGCCAGGTGTGGGCACCACCGCTGAGGGTACAGGGGCACTGATCTTCATACCCCAGGAAAATGTTAGAGAGTTGAATTCCACCCCTGATACACACACACACACACACACACACACACACACACACACACGCACACGCACATGCGCACACACGCAGGCACACAGGAGTCAGGGCCCAACTTCCCCAGTGGAATCTTCTGTAGCCCCTGTCACCTAGACCCAAGCCTCAGGACGCTGCTGGCATGGGTTCTTCCCAGGCTCTGGTCTTGTGTGCACAGAGCCTGTTGCCCACCCCAGATGTAGGTGAGCAGAGCAGCAAGCCCCAGCTTCCGCCATGCAGGCCAAGCCCTAGCCTCTGGACTCTGGCACTTCCTCAAGCACCAGTGAAGCAGAGGCAGTCATAGCACTGTGCTGTTCCCCAGGGAACATGACTGCAGCTGATCCAAAGTCAGGAAGGGCACACTCCCCCCACCTCCGGGTTCTGTTTTTAGCCCTGAGCCTGACAGAATGTGAGATACCATGGAGATGGGGTCATAGAAGAGCAGATAGATGAGCCATCACTGATGGCCCCACGCCCTGTGCTCTGCGGTGGTGGCCGTGCTCCTCCTGCTTGTCAGCCACACACGTGACTCTCAGAATAAGCTGCAACACCAGAGCTCAGGGCCAGAAAATTTTAGGATCCTGCCCCCAGAGGAGCCAGCAGGAACAGGGGACAGAGTGTGACTCCTTGACTTCTAGGACAGGCACCCCCCCCCACTGCACCACAGGAGGCCTTGGGGCCACGGGAGGTGTCTTCATGTAGGCCATCGTCCTCTGCCATCAGCCTTCAGCATCTTCACAGGTGCACATGCAAGGGAGGCACCAGCTGAGCAGTGTCTTCAGGGCTGTCTCTACCCAACAGGTCCCCATACTGACCCAGGAGAGCAGCAGGGACTCAGATCTTGGCATGGAACCTACTAGAGTTTCAAGCTTTTGCAGCAACTTGCCTTGCAAATTGATTTCCAGAATCCAAAAGGTCAGGAAGGAAGTGGCCATCAAGATTTTACACATGAATGACTACCGCGGGTATTGGTGCCATTGTCCTGTGAGCCACCACCCCCCACCCCTGGAAATACATTTGTTCCCTGGTGCCCAGGCAGGATGCTGAAATCTGGAGTTGCCCAGAGGTATGGCATTTGCATGTAATCCATGCCTGTCTTTGCTGTGCCGGAAGTAATCTCTGAATCACACAGCTCACAAGACACAAATGCTATGCAAAGCCTGCTGCATGACTGCTTAGGAGCAAGGATGGTTGACAAGGAAAGCAATCTCTGCATGCTCGGCAGAGACATAGCCTACCTCTCTGATAGCTTCAGTCCAAGGTTGGGGGACTCAGGGGCCACTATCTTGGTGCCTCAAGCCACCCACGTGACAGAAGTGCTGCTGTCTCAGCTGAGGAAGTCATGAGAAGGAGGGAGATCCCAGGGCTCATGGCACAGGGCAGCTGCCACTAGTGCAGGCAGCAGGTCTGCCCTCAGCGGGTCCATTCTGGGCCAGGAGAGCCACAGCCACGCCCTCCACCAGGAACGCAGTCTGAGTCACAGTGGAAGGGCCTTAGCACAGGAGCAGAGCCAGGGGCTGGAGTGGGTGAGCAGCAGGAGGCAAGGAGGCCTGGGCACCACAGCCTGGTCCTGGGTGCTCTCCTGCAGCTTGAGGGAGGTCTACATCCATGCCATCAGGAGGCCAGTAAAGGAAGAGGAGTGTGCTTTTCTCTCTCTCTCTCTCTCTCTCTCTCTCTCTCTCTCTCTCTCTCTCTCTCTCTCTCTCTCTCTCTTTTTCAGGAATCAAACTCAAGACCTTGTACTTGCCAGGCAGGTGCTGTACAAATGTGCTTTTCTTAGTGACATCAATTAGAACTTTCCTCCAGAACAAATCATTCTAGTGGGCTCAGATAAAGTAATCCTGGCAAAATAAATGCTGTGATTTAGGGACAATGGCCCAGGATGCGCAGGGTTGCAGGCACCTCACAGGCTAGGCCCACACTGTTGATGGGAGGCGCTGGGCTGCACATCCAAACCTGATTATCACGTTTATTAGCACTCCTGAGTGCTGTGCTTGGACACAGCCCACTCTGCCTCCTGTACAAAAACCTATGAATAGAAACACAAACCTGATCAATTATCACCCACAGAGCAACTCTGGCTTCCCAGATTGGTAATGCAATTGCTTTCAATCATGGGGCAACGTGACAGATAACACCAATAGATTAAACAGTTCAACTGTAGGCTGCATATTATAATGCATTTACTTAATCTTCACATCAATATGCCCTGCTCTTGCCTCCCTTCCACTGCCTGGAGCATCGGTGCAGCCAGGATGAGGAGAGGAGAGCAAAGGTCCGTGCTTGAGGCTTTCAGGAGGGACAGGACACCACTACATCCCCCTGTCCCCGCGTCCAGCTTGTTGCCCAATAGGATGCTGAGTACACCCTGGCCCTCACTACAGATGGAGATGCAGGCGCCAGAAGTGGACTTATCTGGAGAAATGATTCATACATTTTGGTTCCTTTTCCCTAGAATGGTGCCTGATCTGCCCTACAGTGAATGTGGGAACCTGAAGTCAAGTGAGCCAGGGCTAAGAACAGTAGTTCTCAACCTGTGGGTCACAACCCCAGCGGGGGCCAAATGACCAAAACAGAGGGGTTGCCTAAAGCCATTCTGAATCATAACTGTAGCAAAATTACAGTTTTGAAGTAGCCACCAAAATTATTTTTTGGTTTGGGGTCAACACAAAATGAGGAACTGTATTGCGGGGTCACAGCATTAGAAAGGTTGAGAACCACTGGCTTAGAAGGAATGGTTACCAGAGGAGGAGATGCAAGGACAGGATCGAGTTCCAAGCAGTGCATGAGGGGAGCCAGTGCTGCTCCAGCTGAGCAGCTGTGGGTGGTGATTAGATAAGAAGCACTGTGAAAGGAACTTGTGAGCCCAGCCGGGTATCCTTGCCAACAAGCACCTTGCTCCCCCGGACAGACCCGTCCCCCCTGAGCCGGCCCTGCTCGCAGCACCTCGGATGGTGAGGAGACCCTGGGCGCTGAAGACAACAGTGACCAATGTGACAAATTCCAGCAGCACCCGTGGGGGTAGACAGAGGCCTTCACAGCTCTGCTGTGGTACACATGCAACCAGCATCTTCACACCGTGGTCTCCTAAACCCAAGCCTTCCCCAGAATATAATGTCACTTGCAGGACATTTTCTAAGGCCCGGTGGAATACTGGGCAACTGGATGCTGTGCCTGGAAAGGACAGGGTATCAAAGGGAGAGGGCACAATGAGGCACCCGCACTGAGTCCTTACATATTGCAAATGCCCTCCCCAGGAGGTGGCCATCCCAGCTTCCCTGCTCCAGCAACCAGCGCACAGGGGAGGTCACCACTGTGTCCCCTTGCCTCTCTGAGTCACAAGCACAGGGTATAGCTTCACCCCAGCAGGGAAAGGGCACTGCCACAGAAGGTGGGTGCCACCTGGTGCTTGGCACACAGTGACTGCAAGGAAGGTTCTGTGGATAAAATGTTCACCATTGAAATGGGTTGAGAAGAGCGGTTTTCCTAGAATAGCCTCTCCTTTACCTGGGTAATTTAAAAGATACGGTATCTGCAGACGGGAAAACAATGCGGGAGCCCAGGTCTCCCCCTCCCCAAGATCCTATCATACTTTATATTTTCCATACCCAAAGCAATAATCTATGTCCATGACAACTCTTAGGATATCTTAGAACAAAATCTGAGCAAAATAACCTGAGGATCTTCTTCATCCTATGTTTTTTCTCTTTTTAAATAAGAGATAAATTACAATCACCCTGTGGCAGAGAGATAGGAACGTCTCATTTTAAGACAGTACTTCTAGTGGCCTGCAGCAGCCGTCCTGAGATTTGAAAACTGTGGCAAAACGGACCTAAACTGGACCTTATAGTTTGAACCATTTGCTGTGTCTTGGGTCACAAATATGCCCCCACAGGCTCCTGTGTTCAGAGACGAGGCCTCTGAGAGGCAGCTGGGCCAGAGGTGCCCATGCATCAGGATTAAGGACAGCACCAAGGTGCTCTCAGCTGGGTGCTGCCAGGAGGTGGCGTCTGGTCAGCAGAGGTCACAGGGACAGCCAGCAGGGTGTGTCCCCTCCTAGGCTGCCCGTACCCCTCTGCTTCTTGGGCCGCCCTTTCTGTGCTTTTCCTGTCTGGAAGCCTACCAACCCTGAGCTGAAGCCCTGAGCCCACATGAAGCTCTCCTCCTCCACACCTGGGTGTGAGATGTCTGGCCCCCACAACGAATTCAGCTAAGACACAGATCTAACACAGTTCAGCACGGCTAAACGCACTGCTCAGCTGCCATGCGGGCACCACCGCTGTCCAGCCCCCAAACTCTACATCCTCCCAGGTGGGAACTCTGGCCCCTGAATGCTCACTCTGTGTCACCCTCCCAGCCTCTCCTAGCTCCCATTCTTCTTTGTAAATGTGACTCCATGGCCCCCACACCAGTGGGACCCTGCAGTGTTTATCCTTGAGTGACCAGCCTATGCCATGGAGCATGAAGCCCTTGACATCATGGGCCAGAATTCTTCTTAAGGCTGAATGGTATTTTACTGTGTGGAAATTCAACCCTGGCCTCATTCAACCCTGTGTGGGTGACCACTAGGTTGTTTCTACCCTTTGGCTACCATGAATGATATTTCTAAAAAATTCTGCTCGAGTCCTGCCTTCGTTCTTTTGGGTTTGCTCCCAGCAGCAGCTCCTGGATCCTGTGGAGATTTGGCAGGCTAACTGGAGGTGCTGCGTCACAGTCACCCAGCTAGAACCCCACCAGCAGCACACAGGGCCCTGGTTTCTCCACAGCTGCCTTTTGCTGGTCTGGTTTGGTTTTGTAATAAGGACCATAAGGGATGTAAGGTAATATGTCATTGAGCTTTTACTGAAACTTTCCTAGTGGTAGACAATGCTGGAGAAATGTCCATGGGAGTTCTTTGCCCATTTCCAAGGGTGTTGTTTGGATTTTGTTGAGGTACACAGCTCTCCGAACCCACTGTGTACTAACTGCCCATTGGACAAGAACCTGCCTTGCTAACCCTGTGCCCCCTCCCCAGGCTGCCTCTGCACTCTGATGATGCAGCCTTTTATGCACCATATTTTCCATTTCAATGGAGCCCAGCTTATCGGTTTATGTTGCCTGTGGGTAATGAGATGTTAGAGCCAGATGTAGGCGGTTCTGCCCCAGCTAGAGGACCCCAAGATGTGCAGGCGCCTTCTGCCTCTTCAGTGCACCAAGAGCCAACTGAGGCTGTGCCAGGCCCGATGTACCCCACTCTGCCCCATGGCACGCTGTGGCCCAGCACAGGGGAAGACAGTGAGGAGCAGGACAGCCACATTTCCTCCTGCTATCAGTTGTCCTCCTGCCATCACCAAGTAGGGCCCATGTAGCCTTCAGCAAGTTCCAGCACAGCACTCTGCAGTTGTACCATGGAACCACTTCCCTCCCCAGAATGTAGCCCCTGCCCTGGCCCTGCCTAGGCAGGGGGCGTGGGAGACCCTGGGCCACTGGTACACATGCATCTGGCCAGCTGAACAGTGCAGAGCTACCGAGTCACTCATTCAGAAGAATCTGGAGCAGATGGACGGTGAGCTCACCCCAACCTTCTACTCTGCACCTCACACTCCTCACATCTCAAGTCCATGGAGGGTGGCACCAACAGGATTTATGGGTTGACCAGGGAGAGTCCTCATGGGCATTATGAATGGGCACAGGGCACAGCCCATACTTTTTTTTTTTTTTTTTTTTTTTTTGCCAGCTCAGTCCACCCTGGGGATAGAGCCAGCATGGCATGTGATGTTGGAGATCGAGCTGCAGTCCCCCTGCACCTGCCTAAGCTTGCCTAAGTAGGCATTTAAGCCCGCTGAGCTATCTCACCAGCCCTGCCATTCTAGATTCTGTATTGGACTATAATGGGAACTGGTCTTAGAAGGGCTCCTTCCTTGGCTGTGTATACTAGCAGGCAACGGTAAAAATGATTGTGCAAAAAGAGCAGATTTCTCACCACTCTCCCAGGGCCAAGGAAGCCCCCGAGGGACGTGCATGGGACCAAGCTAAGGGTACAACAAATGAGCAATATACGTGCCCTGGAGCTGCAGGGGTAAAGTCTCTGTGTGGTTGGTGGTGGCAAAGAGGATTTCTGGGTCCCAAGAGTGTGCACTTCTGGAAAGCTGTCCAGTGACATCAATAACGGGACCCAGACAGTGCATGCCTAGCACCTCTTAGGAAGACCAGGGGCCAACTGTGAGCTACAGGTGCTAGGGGATGCACTAAATTGTATTTTGCCATTTTCTAGAATTTTTCTTTTTTTTCAAAAATGGAGTTCCAACCAGACTGTGTCCTGTGAAAGCTTGCAATCTAGTGGCCTCTTTTTATGCCTTAGCCCCAGCTCTCTGTCCCAGGGAACCCACTTCAAGGGTTTCAGCAGGTCACTAGTGCTCAGGAAAGGTCATGTTGGGACTCCCGGGCTGCCCTCTTGTGCCTGACCCCAGGCGTGAGGTTGGTTGAATAAGGTGCGGGGCGGGGGAGCAGTCTGCCGGCTTCATGCCTTTGCTGCCCTTGTGCCTGCATTGCAGTGGAAGTCACAGAATCCTGAGAGAGCCTCATGCCGGCAATTGTGGAAGCCAGGCACAAGTTCCTTAAAAAACGTTACTTTAAAAAGCATTGTGAGTCAGTGAATGGAGATCACTCCCCTCTGGATGAGTCCTTCCTGTATGCACGCCTGGGGATCCCAAGCTTGGTCCGAGGCTGTTGACCTCTGGAGACTCCAGTCCGGCGCACACAAGCCCCTGGGATGCCGCGTGAGTGCACACCAGGCACAGGAAGAGATCGGCATCAGCCTTAGGAAACACGACAGTTACAACAACGTCCTGTCATAGGAGTTATTTAAAACTCAGGAATTATTCATTTGTGGGTTTCCCATGTAATATTTTCATCTGCCAGTTGCTGAAACTTCAGGTGGGGATCTATTGCAACCTGTTTATTTTCTCATTTTAGAGAATATCCAAAAATACCGCAATAAGAGGATGAACCAGCCTAAAAAGAGTACACATGTGTTTCTGGTTGCTGAGAATAGTGCCCTGTGTGTGTCTGTTAGCTGTGCATGGCCACCAAACTTGGTTCCCATCCAGAAATGTCAGGAGTGATGGCTAGGTCCATGCTAGCTTCTCAAAACCACACAGTGGGGGCAGGGGGACCCAGGGCTCCGCCTGGAGGAGGTGCTGGAGCTGGGCCGCGCTAAGGCACCCAACGGGATGGCCCCAAGCCCCACGGCATTGCTGATGGCCTCTAAGTGACAGACCGGATGCCCTCTGGCCTGGAGGCGAAGATCCATATTGCAGTATGTAGGGGAAATGATGTCAGTTTCCTTGCCCTGGGCTAGAGCCCAAAGCCACGCCCCTGCTGGCCTGAGGGCAGCCTCCTTCTCCTCCACTCAGTCTCTTCCTCCCTAGCCCAGCTGTTCACCTCCCCAGAGTCTGCGCCAGCGTCTGCCAGGGCCTTGTGGGCCCGGGGCCTGACGCTAGCCTAGTCTCCTGGCACTGCTGAGAACCCTAAAGATGGGGAAACACAATGTTGTCGCATTGCCTGTGCCACCTGGAACCCCATAACCCAGCTGGGGCTTTTTTTTTTTCTTTTTTTTTTTTAATAAAAAAAGCAAAATTCTAGAAAATGGCAAAGTACAATTTGACACTTCGTATGGTGTGTTGATCTCCCAGTCGACTCCTGGGCCTCCCCAAGAGATGGCAAAAACACAAGGTCCAGACTTCCTAGGGCCACTGACACTTCAGAACCCCCAGGGAACCTGGCCGCCTGTGATATGCAGTGGGACACTATCCCCTCACGCACATGGGGCTCCACATGTCTTCTAGAGCGGCAGAGATCACGAAGACCGTGGCTGGGCGGAGGGACACAGGAGAGCAAATACAGAAGCTTCAACTAACTCCTTGCACCTCTGCGGCCTCCAAACACCGTAACAGAAAGCAGAAAAGTGAGTCTTGGAGTGGCACTGCTGGGAGCGCGTGGCTAATGGACGCAGCTCTCTCAAGGTAAGAGGAGACTCAGAAACCTCCGACACACCTATTTCTGGTGACAATGACATTAAAGCGCTTGGCTCTTCAGCCAGAGATGAGAGAAGCAGATGCTGAAGCACAGTAGCCTTCGAGAGCGCCGAGTTCAATGCCGATGAGGCAGTGGGTGGAGAGAGGAGCTGCGGGGAGCGGTGGCCGGGGAGAGGTGGACACAGGCGCGGCCCACACCAAGTCCTTGCAGCTCGGCCATGTTTGCTCCTAGACTCGCAGTGACACCAGCCCATCCTTGGGGCAAGGGTGAACAGGAGTCACCAGCCAGAGAGACAGACAGCGCCTCGTTGTCTCCCTGGGGGGAGGCGGCAGGAGACCTGTGCTGTTGCTGCTTTAATAGGTGTCCAGACAGGCAGCTCGGTCAGCCGGGAGAGATGCTTGGAGCAGAGGCTGCTGGGCCGCAGGCACAGGCTCGCAGCCTCCCAGCTCTGTGCCATGGGCCCCACTGAGCTCAGTACCTGAGCCAGAGTCACTGCCTCCGCATGTCAGCCAAACCTGGCTGGATAGTTCCAGCACCCACGGGAACTGTAACCATGGATCTGTATGTGGGGCCTCTGCCACCGCGTGCTGGGACTCAGCAGACTACTGGCTGAGTTCAAGGTCACAGTGATGGTGATGAGAGGGTTATCTCGTGTAGCACATACACAGTCACAGGGTCAGTTCCAGAGCACAGCAGCTCTGCAGAAGCCCCCAGAAGCACCAAGACCTCAAGGGGCTGGTGACTGTCTCCAGGCCCATCTCTACTGAGCCCAGAAGCTTAGCACACATGTGTGGAAAGAGGGGACAAGGCCAAGATGGCCTTTGTGGTAACGGCCTGGGGGAAAGCAGCAGCCATGGAGAGCTGCATGATGAGCCCTCTTGATGACCCACCATATCCACTATGGATAGAGCCAGGGAGGGTGAGGTGGGTGGACCACACATGGCCAGGATGGAGATGACTCTTGAGAACATGGCAAGAAGGTTCATGCCTCAGTCATAGCCATCTATGCCCTGCCCACTGTCTTAGTTACTCTTCACTCTTTGCTGGGACAAATACCCAACACCAAAAATGAAGGAAGGAAAGGTTTATTTAGTGCACAGTTACTGGAGATTTCAGTCAATACTCAGCTGGCTCCAAGGCAGAGAGGCACATGGCAGAGAGCAGCAGTTCATGGTGGTGGAACAGCAACAATGGCGACAGTGGCAACAGAACAACCAGGGAGCAGAGAGCAACAGTCTGTCTTTAGTCTGTCTCCCTGCCTCTCTTTATATTACATTCAGGCTTTCCACCTCAGCCTATCCACCTTAGGCTACACCCATGATCCCAGAAGTACATAAAACACATAATCCCAGGGATCATGGATCAAGTCTTCAACTCTAGATCAGTACTAAATCACATAATCCCAGTGACTCATGAGTCAAGTCTCAATCTATAGAAGCCTGCTCCCATTTGCATGCAGCTTTGGGGGGACAACTAGACATAA
>PVJA010041815.1:0-17639 GCA_004027025.1 Myocastor coypus | reverse complement strand
TTTTTTTTTTTTTTTTTTTTTTTTTTTTTTTTTTTTTTTTTTTTTTTTTTTTTTTTTTTTTTTTTTTTTTTTTTTTTTTTTTTTTTTTTTTTTTTTTTGTCTTTTTGAGACAGGGTCTTGCTATGCAGTTGAGGCTAGCCTTGAGCTCACTTTTGTAGCCCAGGCTGGTCTCGAACTCGCACTGATCCTCCTGCCTCAGCCTCCTGAGTACTGGGATTACAGGCATGAGCCACCATGCCTGGCTTAGACTCCATCTTTGAAGAGAAGAATTTTCATAGGCATCATGAGCATTACAAACTCTGTTTGACCAAAAGCTATTTATTTGTCCCTCACACGCATATACATTTCACCGCCTCCAAAGACATTCAAAATATTTACTGTTTTGTAGTATCAGGCTCAAGCAAAAGTCTGAGATATTGTTATATAAATCAAGAAGATATCAAGCCTCCCTTGGCACGGTTCTCTGAGTATGGGTCCCATTGATCTGAAGCTATGGGCAATACGGTGATAAGGTGCCATCCCCTTCACCACTGCTCAGGGAAACATAATTGACATTACTGTTTACAAAGAGAGAACAGAGGCACTTACTGGTCCAAAATCCAACTTGCCCCAAATTACATTTGGGAACATGTTGCCACTTACTGATGAGGGAATGATTCTCCATGGGTCCTATCTCATTTCTTGAAGGCTCTGAATCATCTCTTACATAAAACACAGGCCATGTCTGCAGTCATTTTCTCTGCCTACTTCCTGCCTAAGAGAGTGTAAATATAAAGGTAAAGGTCTCTTCGTTGTGCACTCTCTCCGACTACCCTGCTTCTAGGACATAACTCTCTAAGAAAATGCTGTGTAGTGACTCTCTTCTGGGTTAATTCCACTACATAACGTCACCCTCACATTTATTGTCCATGTTAGCTCCTGTCTGGATTGTGATCTAGGATGCCATGGTCTACAATCTTCAATGCTCTCAAAATCATTTTTATTAGTGGGAAGATTTTATAATGTTTTATGTGGAAGATTCTTTCCTACCAAAGAGATATGCTATGTATATCTTGGAAAATCAGCAAAGCTCTACAAAGAACACATTTAATTCTTTTTGAAGTTCAACAGAAAGTTTTATGGCAACACTTAACATCTTTACCGTTATTTGGTTTTTTACATTTGAGATTATTTCACCATGCAGAGAAGCTGGAAATGAGATGACACTTTGAAAACCAGAAAGTCCTGGTTACTTTGTGTTTCTTTTAGATCCTACTTAAACACCATGTATTTTCTTACTGAATCTCAATTCTATCAGGACTTTACCACACATTGTTAAAAGAAAGAAGTTGGTGCTTTTGACTTGTACTTGCGTCTCTTTATAGCCAGGTTTACCAGTTTACTATGCAATTGTTATTTACTACATTACTGCAGGGTACAGTTCACTGAACTCCCACCACAATGTCTTTTTTCTAGCTTTCACAACACATTTTTTTAATTGTCCCTTAAGGCTTTGACATAGTTTATTTAAAGCTCTTTTCTCTTTCACCTACTTCCTACCACCTTCTTTAAGGTTATGTTAACATTATATTGACTGCATTTCGAGACACAAACATTCCTCCAAAATTTAGCATTGGAGAGTGGGGCGTGGTGGCGCGCGCCTGTAATCCCAGCACTCGGGAGGCTGAGACAGGAGAATCGGTGCGAGTTTGAGACCAGCCTGGGCTACAAAAGTGAGCTCAAGGCTAGCCTGAACTGCATAAAGAGACCCTGTCTCAAAAAGACAAAAAAAATTAGCATTGGAAAATGGGCACCATTTTATTATACCTCATATTGTTCTTTTGCAAAGGCTTGGCACAGTAAGTCTAACAGCTCTGTCTAGGTATTCATCTTTCCCACGGTGTTCAGCTGGTGGAGGGACTCCTCTGGAGCTTCTAGGGAAACACAAGTTGGTTAGTAGAAAGGCTGAGATTAGACATAACTCTTCCAGTTCCTAATAAGGAGATAATTTATTCTGTACCAGGTGATGAGATGGCATGTAGTTTTCTATTGGAAAGATATCTTCAGTTTTTATTTGATCTCTAGAAAAGGAGCAAGGGAAGGAGGGATGGAAGGAAGGAAGGGAGGGAGGGATGAAGGAAGGAAGGGAGAGAGAGAGAGGAAGGAAGGGAGGGAGAGAGGGAGGAGTTTCAGTAACCCACCTTTGGCATCCCAGGAGCTGTGAGTTGCCCTGCTTTTGTGGTGCTTCTGGTATACTGGCAACATATCCAGGACACTATGTCACTGTGACACCTTTTCTCCAGTATGTCTTCATTGAGGAACAAAGTATTCTGTGGTAATACATCTTCAGTTCTCTGAACTCAAGTGTACCGTACTTAGCTTTGTGATTGATGTAGGAGAAAGAAACTCCCAATCAAAAAGGTACCTGGGATGAAATTATGTTCTCTAAATCCGAGGTGGGTCTAAGGTGGAGAACATGGGAACTTGCATATGAGGTGGGACAAAACTATGCTCAGTTAATAAGGTTACAAGTACAATTGCTCGCATAAAATTAGTTAAGTTGGGATGAAATGGAGAAACAAGTCAGGTACAAGCAGGCATAAATACAAAACAGGGGTTATTCCTGTTGGTGGGTGGACTTTTTGGCTCTTTGAAGATGATTGATATCTATTTAGAATATCAATCCTTGATACTCACCCCTGAGGAGGTATACAGCTCCATTTGTTTACTCTTTTGGCTTGAGGTCTGGCCCACAGCTGGATTGTCTGTCTCATCCAAAGGTGCAAAGTCATCTTGTCTTCCATGCTATCTCCTTGAGGTCCTAGCCCTGGCTGACTACATAAAATATGTTCATCTAACTTAGCTGCCTATAACACAATGACCAAGAAAACCTGCTTCCACATTTTTCTATTAAAGCTGTGGTTGCTCATATGGGCTAAATACCTGTATCCCTAGTTCTAGAAATAGTATTTCTGATGAGGGATCCAACAAAGCCAGCATCAATTGTTCCTAGTAAGAATCTTTATTTTGATCTTAGGCTGACCTTATAGAACTCTTAAGCCTTTTTTTTAATTCAGTTGACTAAGTATATACCGTTGCTCTCAGGGTCTGCAGTGGGTTTTGCTGTTGGTTCATTTTGCTTCTGTCAATTTGTATATGATTAAGGCCCATTGTCCTCTCATTCCATTGGATAACATATGGGAATTATTTTGAAACAGTGATAAAAGTACATCAACAACCTTTCAGTGGGAAAAATTAATGTGGATTGTGGACAAAAATCAGTTTGCTTCTATCCACACAACACAATGAGTACAGAAAAAATATATCAGAAGAATAAAAAGACAGTGCATTATCTTAAGCAAAATGGACACGAAAAACAAACTACAAAGCAAGTTCTGTGCACAATTATTGACCAAAAAAGAAAGAGGCTGAGGTTTGGAAAACAAATATTTTTCAACACAGACACATACAGAGCCAGAAGGCATTTTAATGTTTTGTGCTTTATATCATCTATGCCAAGAGAATTTATGATCAGAACATTTCTTCATGATTTTGGGAATTAATAATACAAAAAAAAAAAAAAAAGATCTGGGCACACAGAATGAGGATTTTATTTTACACAATGGATTTAGCAATGGATGCTGGAGAATGTCTCAAACAGTAGTGAGGAAATGGAGGTTCAGGAGGCTTCATGTGTAGATTTCTGTCTCCTAAAGATGTAATATGTAACAGCCTATGGGCTCTAATACGCACATCAATGTGACCCACTTAAAAGTGTAGGGATCAAGATATGCAGACTCCGCTGCACAAAATGCCATTTATAAGACTTCTGGTTATTCTTCACAGCTGAGCAATTTCTTTTTCCCCCGCAAATAAAATGGTTTTCCAAGGACTTAACCAGACCATGGTGTTGAAGGGAAAGGCTGCTTGCATCCTAGATCAGTGATACAAAAAGGGCCTGCGTTTTGTTACTGAGTTAGCTCCATTCTGTTCATTTCTCAATGACATTTATTTTGAGCTCACACACACACACACACACACACACACACACACACACACACACACACTGATGAGTAGTTTCTATACTCAAAATGTTAGAGTGTCTGTTGAATGCTCACTTTAAAAAATTATTTATGTGACTTTGGATTTTTACTACTTCTCCAATTTTATTTGTTCATTCTGTTAGCACTAATTGAGTGAGACTGTGCTGGGCATGGTTTGGACACTGGGTGATACAGCATGCATGGCCCTTTTGTAACCTCATTAGGAAAAGATAAACACTAAAGAAATCAGAGTTGCCTGGGGGGTAAGTGCAGTGGGATCCATACAGCAAGGAAGACAGAGGAGCACACTGTGTCCTATGGAATGGACAGAGTGATGTCTTCTCTAATAAAAAGTAATCTTAGAATGGAGACTTGAAGGAAGTAAGGAGCCCAGCAGGTTGGTTGCCATGAGGAACTACTGAGCCACTCTTGCTCCAATACTCTGCTTGTTACCATACTGAAAATTTAAATTTTAGAAACAAAAACTGGGCCTAGAACTAATTCTGGAAAGGGAAAGTGGTATCTCAGGGAAAGCATGCCAGGAAGAGTTGGGGCACCGAGGGTGGCCCCAGCCACAAGCCGCGGTCCTTCCAGGTAAGGTGTAAAGGCTGTGCACAGGAGAGGGGATGCAAATGGTTAGCGGAGGGTCAGTGTGAGATGTACTCATTCCCCCAGAGCAGTTTTGCCAAAACTAACTATGTAATGTTTAAAGAAAAAAAAAATTATTTAAAGCGTTGAATGCGTATATTAAAAACTTCATGAATTAACAAATTATCAATTCTGTAGGTGTATACAAACTGAACCTTAAAAAAACTCTTTTTCCTAGATAGTTTGAATGTATAGAACCTTATAGAAATAATACTTCATAACCACAATTGCTAGTCACAGAAAGAAGCTTTTTTGGGGAGGTGGCAGGTCAGGGGCAGAATGAAGAATTCAGTCCAAGCCCTTGGAACTCAGCTATGTCTCTAGTGCTTTTGAAAATATTTTGTTTTGAGACAGGGTCTCACTAAATCATCAAGTTGCCTGGGTTAGGTTCATACTTGTGGTCCTCCTGCCTCAGCCTCAGAGAGTGCTGGCATCACAGATGTGGACCACCATGCCTGACTAAAAAAAAAAAAATAACCTACAATTTTACTAGCAAAAGGATATATATATATATCCTGGATAATGTCTAATTAGTCTCTATACTACAGATTGCGAAATGTCAAAAAGAATCTTGCTCCATTATTTTGCTAGTTAGAACATTTTTCTCAAAAAATTACAAAATTATGTTATTGAAGTGAAGTCCTAAAACCATAGTGTCAATATATATGATTTTGAAATGTACAGTATTTGCACTGGCATTAAGTATGAGAAGGTCCTTGAAAGAATTCCCTAAATACAGCTTCTCTAACAGCAATAGAACACCCATCTCTGACAAAATAAAACAAAAAAGAGGTTATAATTAAAGGACCATTTGGTAATGAGAAGAATATATATGTATATAGAAAATAGTTAGGATAGATATATAGTTACTTTCTCTTAGTTCAATGAGAAGAAAGATTTTACTAACACTGTTTAGGTAAGATATCCTATCTGCATCTTGTTCTCTGAATAACTACTGTGAAGACAACAGTAGGCAATGTATTAATTATTATAACTGTCCCACTAACCCTTTTTTAAACTGTCTCATTGCTGTTTTATTTTGTCATCAAAATGAATAAAAAATTCAAAATAAATAAAAATAAAAAGTAAACCTAATAGAAAAAAATTGAAAGTAAAGCTTAAGTTGCCAGAGGCTATTCTAGAGACAACAAGGGAAGAACTGGGTTCAGAAAAGGTGCCCAGGTTTCAAATCTGCAGCTCCAGAAGGGCCACTTGTGCCTGCCAAGGCTGACTGGAGGTCTTTGGATCAACTCCAATCCTCCTCAGGAGTTTGCAAGTGATTTTCTACTTTTTATCTCATATTTTCTTCATGATGCTAGAGATGAGTAGAACGGGTTTTATTTTGGAGTATAGATGGGAGAGATGGAAGTCTGTAGAGTGGGAAGGGTTAGCACTAGGTCAATAGCAAAACAAGAATCTGGATGTTCCATCTGTCGTGGGAGGTTCTTTTCCTGTCTTCGGGACTCTACCTGCTTTATTGGTGGTAAGGACATCAAAGGGCCACTCGAGGTCTTTTGTGACCAAATATCCCCTCATGAGATGTAGTCACTTGTGGTGGCATCAGGTATACAGAGAGACAAGGGAAAACTCCACACTGGAAAAAAGCAAGTTAAATTGGACCTCTTCACAGTGAAGAAGTTTGGCTTTATACATAATACTATTAAGAAAATGAAAAGACAAGCTATGGACTGAGTGAAAACAATAGTAAAATATGAAGGACTTGTATAAAGAATACATAAATTACCCCCAAAATCCAATAACAAGAAAGGTACAAGCCAAGTTAAACATAGAAATATATTTGAACAGATACTCTACCAAAAAATATGGATGGAAAATAAGGACAATTTTCTCAGCTTCACTAATCATTAGGAAAAAAAAACAAATTAAAATAACAGAGATGTGCATCAAATAGATGAACTTAAATAAAACTGTCAACCTCTACCATAAAATGGTAAACCTGTGGAGCAACTGGAACTCTTGCATATCAGTGATGGGAATGTAACATGAATAGCAACTCTGGAAAATAACTTCACAGTTCCATGCCTTTGTCCAAGAGAAATGCATACTTAGGATGACACAAAAATATTGTCATGAATGTTTACAGATGCTGTATTTTTCATTAGTCTAAACTGATATCATCTGGAATGGACTTTGGATAATTAATGGATAAACACAGGAGTACACCCACGTACAGGGATACCATTAACAATCAAGAGGATTAAGTGCTGGTAATGCCCATCCTGGATGAAACTCAGATGTGCTCTGCCAGACCACAAGAGCCAGACTGAGAAGCATGCATCATGTACTATTCCGTTTATACAGTATTCTGGAACAGGCAAAAACAGATCAATAGTTGCCAAAGGCTGAAGATAAGGGGTGTAGGGCATTTTTTAAAGTAATGGAAGTGTTCTCTGTCTCAGTTCTGGTAGTTTTCATGTTATGAGCGACCTTGTTTATCAGGCTCATAGAGTTGCATATCAAATATGGCTAACATGTTCTGTGCAAATTATGCCCCATTTTTAAGGGGATATGAACACATGAAGCATGACTGGAATTAAAAGACACGATATGTAGTTAACGTCCAGAGAAAAACTATGCCAGGCCTTAAGGAAAACATAAATTATTCATTACATTTAATAATAAACTTAAATTACCCCTTGAAATTTCCAAGTACTATTTTTGAGAATAAAAGTTAAACGAGAGATGATAGGGGTAGGATCCATGTTCAAGCTAAGTATTAATGATAATTATAATAATAAAAGTCACTAGTAAGCTAAATGACTAGTATGGATTTTAAAATAAAATTATTAATTTAAAAGGCCTTTATTTACTAAATAATTCAGCCACATAGAAATCCTCCTTGTAATCAAGACTGCAGGATATTAACACCCCAATCTTTAATCAGAAAAGGCAAACAAGGCACAAAGACATTACTGTTCGAACCACTTTTTGCTTACTTAAAAGCTGTTATCCCAGGAGTCGTTTGGAACCATGTCAACTTTAATTCTTAGTCATATATGTGAATATTGCTTCTTTGCCTTCAGCATTCAATACTTAATATTTGATAAGGTGCCAACATGGTAGGCTTGCCTTGAGAAGCCATCCATCTTTCTCATATTTCAGCTGCAGTTGTTCTCCTGATCCAGCTGTCTAATGGAAAAGCCTAATTAATGGTGTCATGAAGTACCCTTCTCTGTCTTGGACTTTGACGCAACCTCTGTTGTCTGGCTGAAAATGCAGACTTCAAGTTCAATAAGTATTCTCATGCTTTCTGTAGAGGGAAAGAAGCTTTGCATGCAGGGAAGCAAATGGCACAGATGCAAGTGAGGGAACTGGAGAAATACAAATGGAAGTAAGCTTAAACGAATGGGAGCAGACACTTTCACATCAATTAAAATAACAACAGCAGACAAACAGCACTCATTTCAGTGCTGCTGATGATCTAATCAGAGTAGTATACACATTTTTGCTCAGATAGTCTTATATGTTTTTGCAGTTACTTGCCGTGACAAAAGAGAAGTGTATCATGAGCTTTGTGTGTGTGTGTGTGTGTGTGTGTGTGTGTGTGTGTGTCTACAGGGTATTCAGGGTCTCACCACTAGATTGGACTCTGTTTATAGCCTCCCAAGAGCTCGGATTACAGGGGAGTGCCACCACAGCCAGTCTCAATTGCTGTCTCAGCAAATCCCCAGGGGTGAGGCATGTGAGGCCCAGGGACATCATGAGACCCTAAGAATGTGCCTTCTGATGAAATAGTTCTTCATTTTGGAATTTATCCAAAGGAAATAATTTGATGGGAACACAATGATGCCTGACCCAGATGTCCTAAAATGAGGTAAAATAGCATTCAAAGGAAAGCTAATTAAGTATACATCATTAGGGGGACTCAAATAGTAATAAAAGTAATAATAACAAAAAAAAATTCAGTTGCAGGTAGATTGCGGGGACCTATTAGATAACACGTGAATGACTGCCAGGTATGCATGGTCAGCACCTATGTTTAGATATTTCCTGGTTCTTGCGGCACCACTCTTACAATGGTCCCAACCACCCTGTAACAAGCTTCACGTATCATTTGATAAGTTTCTTCATCATCTATGGCCTTTAGAACATAAACCGTACTGTGAGTGCGTGGGGTTTTGTCTATTTCCTTTGTTGTATTTTCTGTACCTTGAGCAGTTCCTGGCACAAATTGACGTGAAATAAATATTCATTGAGAAAAGCTAAAAAGATACACAGGAAGACTTTTGTAGTGGCTGGATTTTGATTGCTTCTATTCCTGCTTTGCATTCAGCCTTTCATTTATTTGTTCATTTAGCAAATATTTACTAAGCCCTGTTCTGAGCCAGACACCAGAGTAAGTGCTGGTTCACAGATCTCTGTGCGGACCCTACTGGATTGGAGCCAGGGTCTGATGGGAAAGATGGTAGCCGGACCAGCATCCCCAGGCAGATGGAAGGAGAGTGGAGCCTCTGTCAGGCTGGGTGCTGCAGAATGCTCACCTGCTCAGAGATGAGAGGGAAATTCCCTCAGTTTAGCTGGCAGTGGTGGTCCTGCCAGTGGGGACATGGCAGCGGCTGGGATCACAGTGCTGGGTGAGGGTGGAGATCATCCTAAACATAGGTGCTCACCATGCATGGCTGGCAGTGATTCTCAGTAGGCAGTTCTGAGTTGTGAAGCCTTGAAGGCTCCTCTGCAGGGTTTTTGTCTGAAGAGCACTGGGCTATGGGAAACTATCTATAAAACACAGACTGGAATGGGGAAGTGTTACGATCGTATTTGGAGTTCTTCATATGGCGCACAGGCAGGATGTGAATAAAGCTAGGGGTGGCTGATCCCAGCAGGTGACACAGCATGGCCTGGGAGCTGCATGTCCTGGGTTCTGGCCTCGCTGCTTCCTGATGGCTCTCTGTCCTGCCTGCCCCAGGGAGTGGTTTCAAGGGGAAGATACACTTGGGTTGGGAAGGGCAGTACATATAACTCATGTTTTGTATTCTTCATCAGGCCTGGAAAAGGAAAGAATCCACATGAAGAAATGGCCTTCTTTTTTAAAAAAACCATCTCCCATGTGAGCTGCTAAATGGGCTTACTCTCACCAATATGCCCCCTATAAAGGTTGCCAAGATATATGATGGAGTTATATTTTCGTTACCTGTGGCCAAATATCACAGGCCTGGGGAAGGGAATAATGCAGTAGCCTTTATTTTAACTGCTGTTACCATCTAGATTAATTCAGTGACCTGAGCGCAGGGTTGCTATGGAAGTATGGCTAAGCTAACTCTTGCCAAGTCCCCCCCACTGTCCCCTACATAGGCCCTGGCCCAGTAAGCGGATCCCAGAGGAGAAGGTTGTCCTGTGGAATGCCCCAAACCCACAGAGGAGAAGCTGGCCGATGGCTCCCTGCTTCTTCATTTCTAATCATTTCCTAGCCTGCTGCAGCTTGGGGCCCAGTCTTTCAATTATTTAAGAATTGGAAAGTATTTGTTGCCTGATGCAGGATTTGCTTTTATTCAACAGAACAAAACCCTGGTAGGTGAGATCCGACACCCAGGGCAGCAAGGTCTCCAGATACATGCAGATTGCTGGCAGAGGGCAGGACGCTAGGAAACGGTCAGGTTCAAACAGCATACAGAGTGGGTGGAAGAAGGCAAAAAAGCCCAACAGAGATGAATAGGGAGCATCCTGATCTCACCTTCTATTTATCTGACTGGAAAACTGGAGCAGGCTGCAATAACAGGAACCTTGGGCTGCAGTGCAGGCAAGAAGCCACTTAGCAGGCGCAGCCCCTGGTGGAGGGATGAGAGCCCTGGGCTCCAGCCCGGATTTTGTGGCTAGCTTTCTTTGTGGTCATTGAGAAATCATTGCTTTCTCTTTGGACCACCTCGCTTGTGAAATGAGAAAGATGGATTCAATGATTGTTCAGCTTCCCTTGCACCTGTTTTTTAATTATAGGGTAATTCTCAGGTCTTGGTACCAGCAATTACTAAATGTTGAGTTCAGGAGGTAGCTGGTTTTGTTATAATATTTTCTGTTTATTATCATCCATTATATCTATCTATCTATCTATCTATCTATCTATCTATCTATATATATACATACATATAGGAATTATAGGTGCGTACCACCACTCTTGGTTCTGGGCAGGCATAGCCTGCCTGGTGCTCTGGGTTCAGCATGGCATGCGGTACTGGGGATTAAATTTGGGACTTGTGCTTGGCAGGCAGGCACTTATGCTTCTGAGCTACTTCCCCAGCCCTGTCAACCATTCTTTATTCTTTCTATCACTAAGCACATACTGAGAACATGCTGTATAAGAGGGCGCATCCTTTCAAGGGATCCTGTGCTACAGGCTTTGCATGGTACAGCCTGATTTTCAAGGCCAGTTGAGAAGCATCTTTGCTCTTATTTTCTCTGAAGTCTGGGGTAGTTCCCACCAGGAGGACAGTTTAATGAATGGTTGAAGAGCCATAAGATCCACCGAGTTACTCATATCTTCATCCAGTGTACATTTGTTGAGAATAAACTATAAACCAGTTGTCAAAAGAAGGAAAACCAAGCTGAATGAAGCAAAGGTCCTGACCTCCAATTGACATAGCTTGTTGATAAGGCTGACATAAGAAAACTATATGCCTGGAGAGAGAGGGTTAGAGGTGCAGGGAATTGTGATAGCAGAGAAAAGTCCTGTTATTGAATGAGCCCAAAAGTTAAGAGGTGACCCCCTCGGGCTGCAATTCTAGATGAGACCTAATTTTAAATTGCCATCTTATTTTACTCTTATTATGGATCTTGTATGCATGCATACGAACACTAAGAAAAGAGGACAATAAAGATTACCAGTTTTGCTGCAATTCACTGATAATAATTAAAAATAGTTTGGTGCAAACTTTTTTATTGCATTTAATAAGAAATTACATATGTGACAGTTTCAGAACACATTGGTAGTACATTTCCAGTATTTGATACAATGCATACTGTTGTCCTTCTAGTAGTTATACAGAGCACAGGGTGTAGACATGATAATTTTTCTAATCATTATTGGTACAAAAATTTCTTCTCATTGAACTAAGAGAAAGTAGTTGTATACATAATGCAATGTGCAAACTTTAAAAAATGTATTTATTATGGGGTCTACAGGGTCTCATTACACAGATCAGACTTGTAATGATCTTCCTGATTTCATCCTCCCAAACACTGGGATTACAGGCACCTACCACCACACCCAGTCTCAGTCTCTGTCTCAGCATGCCCTGGGGGTGAGCCTGGTATGGCATACTGGGGATGGAACCTTAGTCTCCATGCTCTGCCTAAGCAGGCACTTTAGTCTGCTGAGTTATCTGGCTGGCCCAATAGTACATACTTTTACAATATTTTTTTTATGTCTTTTCTTTCATTCTTTCATTTTGAGAAAAATGTCAAAATATTGTTTTCTAAATAGGATTTTCATTTAATATGATTGATTTTTTCATATCAATACATAAATTCTACTTCATTATTTTTGGAGCTGAGTATTATATTCTATTGTGTAAGGGCTAGCTTATTCTTTTAGCTAGTCCCCTATTGATGGGCTTGAGTTATTCCGTTTTCACTATTATAAACAATGTGGCTTATCCTTAGGACAAACTCTTACAAGTTGGATATCTTGGTCAAAGGAATATATTAACCATTCACACACACTTCCAGTTGGTACCTCTGGAAATTTCCAAGCAAAATTACTTATTTTTGTGGCATGGGGAGTACACTGCACTTATGTATTTCTTTAGCTAATAGTAACTGAGTACTTACTTTATTCCAGAGAGTTGATTAAGTGTTCTGTATACATTATCTGGCTTAACAATTTGTCATTGTTTTGAGACAGGGTCTCACTATGTAGTTCAGGCTAGTCTTGAGCTCACTGTAAAAACCAGGCTGAACATGAACTCAAGGTGTTCCTCTGGCCTCAGTCTCTCAAGTGCTAAGATAGGTGAGTGCTACCATGCCTAGACCTTGATTTAATGACTTCTAACATTTCAACTCAAGCAAACCACCTGCTCACATTCTATTTCTACAGATATTCCAAGAAAATGAATTTAGCAACACATTTCATTGGCTAAACCAAAAGTACTTAGTGGTATTTGAAGACAGAATGGTGGCCACATAAAGTAATGAAGGGACAGTAAAATCATGAATGAACTTTGCTAACATATTTGTCATCCTTTGCCATTGTCCAGAACCCATGACCTGAAAATTTAGTGTCCAACAAAAGTCTGTGTTTGCTATGGTGATTGTCATCAAATGTTACGGAGCCTGAAACAATTTTAGATGCATATAACAGATGATAATATTGCCAGAAACAGGGGTTCTTAGTTCCTGATTTTCCAAGAATGGCCATAGTCTGCGTCTGTTGCTTTGCAGTAGCTATTGATAGTATGTCCTTTCATTCTCAGAACCGCCATGCTGTGGACAATAAAATGTTGAGGAAGCTTGATGCAGCCTATCAGGAATGGAGCAGTGAGATGGCCCAGGGTTACCGGGTCTTTCTAGTTTGGGCAGGAATCTCTGTCTCTCCTTTCCCTCTCCTATTACACAACAGGGAATTTGGTCACTTTATTTACCTAATAATAGCCTAGAATCAGAGAAAAGCAAGTATACAAGTGTGGTAAGAACACAATGGTCCTATCATAAAACTCTTGCCCTTGTTAATAAGAAACAAATTCTTGTTTTTGTCACTAACCTCCTGGAACCTTGACAGCCTTCTAATCCATAGCTACTGGAAGTGTAGTTTTGAAAAGAGAAATAACACTAAAGGAAGACATTTTGGCATGAGTAAGAACACACTGAAAACCACTTAGGGGAGAGAGAGTGAGAGAGAGAGAGAGAGAGAGAGAGAGAGAGAGAGAGAGAGAGAGAGAGAGAGAGAGAAGACATCAAGCCTAAAATAAAGATTACAGCTGCCACTGCAGGGGCAAAGATCTTTCCCACCATAGTGGACCCCAGAGATGTAGTGCAGAGGGCAGTAACAGGAGTTCACAATAATGACCTTGAGGTACCAAGAAAGTGTTTTACTACATTCATAGACTGCATTTAGAAAGACAAAACAGAATGAAACATAATAGAAGAGATCTCTATCCAAAATATTTCTTAGTGTTCAAACTAGGCTTATTAAAGATAAGCCTTCAGCAAGCTGAACACATTGATTATATGGAATGACTTAACCTTCTAAGAGTCATGGACAGCTAAAAATTTAATATATAAGAAAAGGTGTTTAAGTCATATTTCCTGCCCTCAATGACTGCAAATTCTTATTGGTAATATAAGGTTTCAACCTCTTAGATGTCTTTGCATTTTAATAAAGGAGTCTAAGAGACCAGAATATCTTAGAATCCCTAAGGAGTCAAGTTTCAGTAATAGCATTCTAGGCACTGAAAACAGAGGGAGAGAGTTTTGAGGGACAGAGGATACTTTTCTGTTGTCAGTACAGGCTCTGCTCTGTCTGAATATTATCCTGTAGAAAAGGTCACCTCCTTTGGTCCCGGTGTCCTTTGGAGTCATGACCTGCCCTACCTAGAGGCATTTTCTAGACCTGAATCTTGCCCGTAAGACACACTGTGGAGTGAATCAAATAAGTTCATGGCCAAGAAGAAAGCTAAGGAATCCCAAGACAACTAAAGCATTACTCAGGACTAATCAGAGCCAAAATTATGGATCATTTAAGTGACAAGTTGTTCTAAGCTCTCAGAGTCAAGACCACTGGTGTTCTGAGAGTTCTGGTTGAATATCCAGCAGGGCTCTAATCATTAATTCCATCCATGGCAATGTTTAAAGTGTAATGAAAATTCAATGCAAAAAAAATTAGGAGACTTGGAGATTTTAATAGTTATTCCCAGGATACACAAGCCCAGGACAGAGGCTTGGCACTGGAAATAGAGTTAGCAGGGCTACTGCCTCCACTCCGCTGTTGCTCACCTCACTGGTGCCCCAGAAAACCCAGTTTACACTTTCAGAGAGCTCCTTGGTTGGGGAAAGAAATATCTGGGAGAAGTCTCCAACCCTTCTAAAGGGCCAATCAAAAGCCTTGTCCAAATCCTGCCCATCAGAGAGAATGTGATTCACTCAAGTCTTACTGGAATGTTCTGTATTCCTGCATGTGATTCCCACAAGTAATTCAGATCAGCATTTCCCTGAAAGTGGCTTAGCATATCTCCCAGAATGCCACTAATCTAATAGTTGCTCTCTTTCTGGGAAGTAAACTTGGCTCTCTGGTATTAAGGCAGGAGGAACAGCCACTCTGGTGCAAACAGCTCTCTGTTGACTTTAGCTGGCATTTCTACATTCTTAGAATGGTTCTTTCAGTGCCCCTCCTGTTGCAGAAGAAAAGCATGGAGCCCACAAATAGCTGACCATTTTCCTTGATCTTGGGCCAAGATGGGGAGACTAGCTGCTTACTGTATATAATCTCAGAGATGCCTAGAGATCTCCTTTACCCAAATCTGCATCCATTTTCTGTTGCTGATGTGTATAATTGCATGAGTGTAGGCTTATTCCTCTGTGGCCTAGTATGCATTTGCCTTGAGACTATGGCCTATTCCTTGTATCCACCTTATGTGTGCTGAGAACTATTTCAAGGGAGGACTCCAGGTCAGCAGCAACCTTTGGCTCCTCTGAACTGAGGACAGCCTGTGCGCCATGCTGAAGATAGCAGACATAGTTTCCTCCTTCATGCTTCCAGCTCTGGCACTCACCCAGTAAGATTTTGTCCCTTCACCTATGTGACTCCACCCTATCCGTTCACTATCCTACACCACATCTGTCATCCGAGTTTCCTGGGGATATGATGGTTGGATTAGCTTCTATCACCTGACCACAAAATATTACTCTGACACCTGAAGAAGGTCACAGCTGCTATTCCAGTCTTGGAAAGCTGACTTCAGAAAATGCTAGATTTCATCTGGCCAAGGACTTCCAAAGTCAGTTGATGTGAATAGAGTCATTGAAACTTGAGAAAGGGAGAAAGCCTGCCTCAAACTGCAGATTCTAGAAACAGATTCTTGTGATTCCAAAGGAGACATTAGAAACCATGTGTAGACCAGAGAAAATACCGGATTCCGAGAGACTAGGTGAGCAGAGTTGTTTAGGTTTCTTGCTCAGTTCCAAGGAGGAAGCAGAGCTTGCTCTTTTGCAGAGAGCCCCAGCTCACACCAAAAGCCTTCCAGAAAGTCCCTGTGGCCTCCCACATGCACACATGGGAGATGTGTGCAGCTAGTCTGAGGGACAGAATTTTACCAGGGGAAGGATACGGCACGATGCTCTCTGCAGGAGACTTTTAAACAAAGCTTTAGAGGTTGGAGCCCTCAAAGGAAAGGAAGCAACTTCCTCACGGTGCTCCCTTGCCTCAGTGCCAGCACTGGATGGATTGGGCTGCAGCACTTGGAGGCCCCAGCTGTACTCCTGCCTATCTTTCCCGGGGTATGAGCCAGCCGGCCCAGCTGCCCCTTGGCCTATCTCATTTCACATCGTCTACACTTTCCAATAAGCTCTTATGCTATTAGATTGCTTCCTGGAAGATCCAAACATTAAAAATCACTGGTCAGTCAGTTCTTTATTGTTAGTCACCAAACTGATTTTTAAAGCTCAGAACCAATAAAGCTGTGATGGCAAAGAATGGATATAGATTTCTCTTTCCCACACACTCATATATAATAATAATAAAACTTTATTAAACAAGAGACATGTTGTTTCAGGGAATTTTTCTTTCACCTCTCTAGTGCCTTGAGGCTAAAATATACAATCTTATTAACTTCCTAGAAGAAATACTCCATTCCCTCCGTGCAAATGTTGAGCATTCATCTTCGTGCAGCTGGAAAATGAGACAGGACATTGACGAGAAGGGACTTGGGGCACAGCTTTGTCCAGGGAAATCTTGGGCGGAGTCTGGTTGGGAGACTCCCCAGGAATCTGTAGAATCTGAGGTGCTTTTGGAATGGTCGCTTCTGAATGTCAAGAGCCAAGAAGAAAAAGCAAAAGACATTAGGGAGCAGGTTGGCATGACAAGGCACATTGTGTCTGAGGGGACAGAGATCCTACAATTCCTAGTCAGCAGGTTGGGGAAGCCAGGACCAGTCAGCAGCTGTCATGCACCCAGAGTCACATGGCATAGACGGTGGCACAGGAAGCAGAATGCTTTCATTGTATTTTGAACTCTCTCCTGCCCTGCCTTCCACCCCGTAGTCCTGGGATGATCTCAACTAAGAAAATGTAATCCTGACTGCCACATGGTCCCTGAGCAGGCTACACATTTCTCAGGGATCCCAGGAGCCACGTATCCTTTTTCCATCTCTGCCCAGAGGAAAGACAAGAGCCATGCTACTTCTATAGTAGATGTCAGCCACCATCAGCCCAAATCTGTGGAATGAATAAAAGATCCCCACCAGGTGACAAATGAGATCAGAACACAGTTGTCAAATGTAGGAAATTCTACACCATGGAAATGCTTGCCCAAGGTGGAGCCAAGGCTCTTAGTGAAAATCCTGAAGCTGTCTGGCCACCGGAGCTGGTGCCCTCTTTCCTAGGGTCCAAGCCTTGAAGAAAGTAGAAGACAGCCCTCAGGATTTAGGGCAGATTCTGAGAGGAGGAAAGAAGGATCTGGAAAACTCTCTGAGTGGGTGACTACTGAGTGGTAGCATGTGGTCCCAGGCCCTGACCTGCTGCAAGATTCAGAGACATCCTGTGCATTGGCGATCAGGTCTGCACGGTTCTCCACTGCACGTGAGGACTTAAGGGGGTCCTCAGGAATGGGGCTGTCGTGGGCAGCACTGTGCACCCTCAAATGCATGTGTGACATTTCTGGAGACCGTATTTGGGAATAGGACTGTTTAGGAGGCTACCAAGCTTGATGAGCTCTTAAGCACAGGCTCTAATCTGACAAGACTGCTGCATTTATAGGAAGAGAGAGAGTCAGCAGAATTGTGTCTCTGTCTCCTCCCCTCCCCTCCC
>PVJA010041814.1:0-17670 GCA_004027025.1 Myocastor coypus | reverse complement strand
AATAAACCACAGATATTAGGCCAACAGAAATAAGACACACACAAAAAAGAAACTTAGTGTATGATTCCATGCATTCGTTTGTGAAAATGAGATCTAAAATCTGGGTTCATGGTTTCATGAGGCAGGGCATAGATGGAAATGAGAGAAATACTGGCTGAAAAGATGAATGGGGAAAGTTCTAGAAACATAAATTATCTATCTCTTGAGTGGAGTGATATCTGTATCTGTATTTACCATATGTGTATATCCACAATCAGATCTTAGCCTTTGGTTCTACATCCTTAGATTCAACCAATTGTGGGTCAAAAATATTTGGAAAAAAGTCTGAGCATGTATACATTTTCTTATTACTCTCTGAACAATGCAGTACAGAGGCCAGTGAGTTAGCCCAGTGATCTAAAGCATCTGCTTAGGCAAGCTTAGGCAGGTACAGGGGACCGAGATTCAATCCCAGACACCACATGCTGCTCCAGCCCTGCTCTTAGGGGTGGGCTGAGCTGGCAAAAAAAAAAAAAAAAAAAAAAAAAAAAAAAAAAAAAAAAAAAAAAAAAAAAAAAAAAAAAAAAAAAAAAAAAAAAAAATTAGGACCAGTGGATTGAAGTGCCTGCCAGTAAGCACAGGCACAGGGACCAAGGGGTTTCATCGCCGGGCCTGCTATGTGGGCCCCCTGCCCAGGGCACGCTAAGACCGCAATGAGATTGGGCGTGGTGGCATGTGCATGTAATCCCAGCTCTTGGGAGGCTGTAAAAAGGCAGATCACTATGGGTCGGATCTAGTAGTGAGACCCTGTAGACCCTTCCCTAAACAAATACAAGTAAATTAAATAAAATAAAGCAGGAATTGATAATGGTGAAACAGACAAATCCACAATCAGTAAAGGACTTTACTGGAAAAACAAATAGACCAAGCAACCAGAAAACCTAAAAGCAAACGTGGGATCCCCGGGATACTGGGGATTTTAGTGCAACAGTTAAGGTCGCATTCAGTGGTGTTTACAGAGCACCGCACCCAACAGCAGCCCAGCGCTGCCACCGGAAGCACATAGGGAGCATTCGTCAAATTGGCGCTCCTCTGCACTACCCTGCGAGGTTTTCACAAACTTCAGGGGGCTGAAATCATTAAGACTGACCACAGTGGAATCAAACTTGAAGTTACTAATGAAAAAAAAAAAAAAAATCCCCAAATCAGGCCAGAGGTACAGCTCAGTGGCATAAGCGCCTGCTGGCAAGCACAAGGTCCAGCATTTAATCTCTGGTACAAAAACAAACAAACAAAACACCAAATTCACAGGTTAAAGAAAAACTAAAAATGGAAATTAACAATATTTTGAATTTTGTGATAATGAAAATAATACATCAAAATTTGTGAAATAAAGAAATCATAGAAATGTATAGCCTTATGTATATTAGCAAACAAAGCAAGAATTAAATATTGTTTTTATCATCTTAAATATATTATTAACCATGGATGTTTACTCTTGCTCATAAATATCTTTTCAAAAGGCTTTTAGGGTACATGTCAGATTTTAGACATAGATGGTATTCCTACACTTCCTACATATCACATACGTGGTCGTATAAATACTCATGTTGAGAAGAAAAGACCAGGAGGAAATCCGCACAAATTGTGACTATTGAGCTGCAGGATTGTTTATACAGATGATTCCCCATTACCTTGCTTTGTGGGGGGTATATTTTAAATTCCCTAAAATAAGAGAAGGCAATGACTACATAAATGAAATGAACTTGGACCCTGGACTGGTGGAGGTCTGCATCAGCCAGAAGGCCAGGGATGGCAAGGGCAGCCCAAGGCGGGACAGGGCTTCGCCACTGACCCACTGCCAGCGTGGCCATGGCTGCATACAGTGTGGTCACCCGGACACGTGATTGTCCTAGGAGGAAGAACAATGGAGACCTGTGGGCAGAGGCCACTCTTTCTGTTTCTGTCCCCTAATCCCGGGGAGGCCCCAGGGAAACCACAGACACACACAGCTTCAGTGTCACTTTCTAACAAAGGACTCTAGGCTTTTGTCTTTCCTCTTCCTAACCCCACAGCACCCTGAAAAATATGCATTTCTCAAACCTGCAACGCCAAGATAGAAAATGGATCTGCAAAGACATTCTCCAGGTGTCTTTTCTATGTTTTAGTGACTGCCCGTCTAGCTGGTCACTGTGGAAAATCTGTAAAGTGAAAGAAGAAAAGAAAAAAGCCTATAGGAAACAAATTAAGTTACCTGCCACCCTCAGGCCAGAGTCACTACTACATCCTGGGTGGTTCCATTCAGCTTTCTCCTTTGTGCACGTATGTGCATATTGGCAAGTCACACATTTGGCATCACCCCACATCTTTGTTGTGTCCTGACCATTAGCCTGTGTCTTAATAACTTCCAAGACTCTTGAGTGGCAGACGCTGGTTTCCAATCAACCTTCTTCTTTATAAAGTAGAGTACTTTGCATCACATAGTTTTCCTTTTATCACACAGAAGAACTTACAGGCCGTGCTTGTGTTTTAAAGCTTTGCCCCTTAGCCATTCCCTGTGCCCAACAAAGGCTCAGTGATGCCAAATGGTGGCATTTTCCTTGGCTGACCCTGCCTGCTAAGCCACCTGAGCAAATCTGAGCGACTTGGTGAGCAGCCTCCACCAGCTGTCGAGTCACAGAAAACAATGTTCTACCCTCCACTTGACCTGAGGAACAGCTGCCATGGAGTGGGCAGAGGTTGGCACAGTGGAAAAGTGTCCACGATGTTGTAACCTTATTTATTCTGTCTGCAAAGATCCTCGTTCACTGCCAGCCCTGGTCTGTGTAGAGTCTGCGGCAGGTCATAGATGGCAACAGTTAACTTGGAATGAGCACGTTGGCAGGGCCCCTGACCGAGCGTTTACACACACTGCCACCCTATGTGGTAGTTAAGTGCATGGTCTTTAGAGGCATGACTCGCTGCATTCAAACCTGATCATTAACAAGTCAGAAAGAGACTCCAGCACGTGGACCCTCAGCTGCAGGGACTGGTTGTTCGTGTTCTTCAGGCTGTAGGGAATAGGAACTCACCAAAGTGTTTTGGTGTTTCCAAGCATTCCTAGACAGATTACTTGTGAGTGATCACTAGCCTTGACTTTTCTCAGAGTGAGAGTCTCTGCCTCCCTCTGCTGCTGGAAGGATGAAGTGAGTGGATGTGCACAGAGTACACAGACAAGGCCAGATGCACAGTAGAGTCCCAGCAATGGTCCCTGTTATCTGCATCCTTATCGCACCCCAAGGTGGCAGAGGTCATGGTGACTGATGATTTACAAACATGGAAACCAAGGCACATCAAGGTTAAGCACTTCCATGCCTGTGCAGAGTTCACAGGGGAGTAGGCATGGGGACCTAGAATGAGGAATTTGGGGTGATGAGTGTGTAGAGCTCGGTGAGCCTGGCACTCTTTCAAGGTCTTCCTTGGGCTCCAGCCACCAGGATCAGAGGTACCTGCTCTAAGAGAAGGTACTAGGGAGATGAAGCTAGACCTCTCTCTTTTAAGGAGTTTGACTATGAAACAGCCTGAAGGGTAACTCAGAAAACATGAGTAGTGGTCTCCCCAGCCACTCAGGCATGGCATCCTTTGTTTCACAAATCCTCGTAATCAACCCTATGAACAGAGATGACCATAGTGTGCCCTAGTTTCTGACATTCTGGAGAGCACTGGCATTTGGTGGGACCTTGCTATTATTTGTGTCTAGATGTCCTGCCCGAAGGCTTATGTGTTCATAGGTGGAGCTTTTCAGAGGTTGGATCTAGACTGTGTGATTCTGGGATTAAGTATTTAATACCGACATCATGTATGTATGTTTACTAAATTAGGTCATCAATCGATTTGCCATAGTTCTGGGTGTGGATAATGGAAAGCCCACCCTGAATGTGAGTGATACCTTCCCTAAGGACATGGAACAGGGATAGAAAAGAGAGAAAGCTATTCATTGCTTGCTGCTGTTGCTGCTTGCTGCCTTCTGCCTTCCCTGCTTTGCCATGGGCTTTTTCACCTCTACAATGCCCCTCTGCAATGCTACCCTACCTTGGAACCAGCCAACTATGGACTGAGATGTCTACAGTCTATGAGGTACAATGAACCTTTCCTTCTTTAACTTTGGTTTTTGGGTATTTTGTTTCAGCAATAAGAAAAATCACTAAGACAGACCATCATTCTGTACAAGATCATCCAGCGGTGCTCGAGGCAACTTGCCTAGAACATGACTACAAACGTTGATTCTCAGTACCAGCACAGAGAACTTGGCCCCCACCCCAACCAAACAGGGCTGAGTGGAGAAAAGAGACCTCAAGAAAATCACTTCCCATCATCCACACTGAATTCATGATTTCACTCTTTTCTTAGACACCCATTTTTTGGGAATCATCATTCTTTTTTAAACATACGTATTTCAAAATAAATGACACAGCTTTCCACAAATGGATGTTGCAATACCATCAGATAAGATTCCAGAAGGAGCTGACTCTAGTTCCAAAAAAGCATTCTTTAGCAATGAAGCAGAAGCTAACTTAGGGTTTCAACCCAAAGTTGTTTTTTTTTTTTTTTAAACAATCAGCTCTATATAGGCAGGCAATCCAGCAGGAGTTTCCACTGGGAATAATTTCTACATGGAGGCTGGAGGCAAATGTAAACAAAAATTATGCCAGCTTTGAAATCTGTCCCAGTCCATCTGCTTTTGCCCCTGCCCTCAATCTCTTTTCCTTTTTTGAGATGGGAGTTCTCTAACGCCTTGCTGCTCAGGAACATTGGTAACCCACAAGGAAAACGTGGTGAAGTCAAATACGCAGGGAGGTCTAGCTTGTGAGATATGATTTTCCTGACCACAGGACAGCTTTCTGAGACCTTCCCAACCCCTTTATTAAAGACAAAGTAGTATAAGTACACTTAGATTAAGTAGCTCAGGTGTCCTGCTTAGGGACCTGCATGACATTTTCCACCGCTTTGCTTTGACTCATGAGATGGGAGCAGAGGTGAAGTCAGCCATGCAGCAGGGCAGACAGCTTGAGGCATCCATGCAGAATTCATTAGTGTGCAACTCTCCCAGCACTAGGGCCAGCACCGTTGAGAAGTGGCTGCTCCAGCAGCCCAGGGTCATATGTAAGGACAGTGTGCGGAGCCTCCTGCCAACTCACAATGGACACTGAGTGCTAGCAGGAAACGAAGCATGACTGCTTGAGCTGCTTAGACTCATGAGTTTAATCCACAGCCTCCTTAGTAGAGGCTTTTTACAAGTGATAAACAATTATACTATATCTATCGGCATGAGCCACTGTGGTATTCAGGGGTAAAGAAATCATGTGAACAACAAGGGTGAACTTTAAACTGCCAGGAAGAAAGGCAAGAAGAACTAATCCAGCCCAGCAGCAGGAACAGGATGCTAAGGTCAAGTCTGTCCTTATTGAGTGGTAATAAACATGGCTGGGTAACAAGTGCAAGTGATCAACAAACTGAGTCCTTACTTGGCTGGAGGCTACACAAAATCCACATCATCCCCCCCCCCCCCCCCCCCCCCCCCCGCTTCTTCACTTGCTTTCAATTTCTTAAGGAACTTAACTGGAAAACACACCCACTCTCCAAGCCTCTGCCAACAAGGCAACTCTATGCAATGTCCACTGGAGAACAGGAGCAGATGGCAGAAGCAATAGTGACTACTGGCTACTTCGATCATTGACTCTATCCCAAAGCACTTAATCCCTCAGAACTTCCAAGCAGAAAGGGATTAGTCCCATTGCCCCTCCTGTCTCCTCATCTCTCTTTTCCTCTCTTCTCTTCTTCCCGAGTGCTCCCCAATCTCTTTCTTGTCCTGGAGAAACACTATATAATGATGACCTCAGACAAGCAGACACTGCCACCTGCCCACAATGAAAGGAATGCAGACACAGCTGGTGAAACGTCAGGGGTGGGACTGCCAAAGGCAGACACGTTTTCCCAGCAACCTACACTCCTCAGAGTCGGTGTCTCCTTCCTGCACTCTAAGAGCACCGCTGCCTACCCTGTAAGAACCTTCAACCTCTAGATGGGAATGAAGAGGAATATCATCCAGCACAGCCATGTTGGACATGAGGAAAGTGAGGCTCTCAGCAGGGCAGAGGCTCTACTGGATCACACAAAACTAGCATCCACCCCTCCTGGCACTGAGGCAATCACTTCATTTCCTTCTGGCTTAGTAGGCCCTGGGCAGCAGTCTCCCCATGTCCTAGGAGGGACTGGCCTCATCAGAACAAGGAAAGGCCAGGGGAATTCCTGACCACCGAAATTCCTGTTTCAAAGGATGTGGTACTTTCTTTTCTAAAATGACTGTTTTCGTTCCTGCCAACTGATAGTGGCAGAGAAGGACAAAGACTCTACAGCTAGGCTTCCAGGTCCTGATCACTGTGTGATTTGGACAAATAACTGTATGTTCTAGGCTTTCATGTCCTTATCTGTGAAATGCAGGTAATAACAGCACCAGTCTCCCAGGATCACCTTCAGGGTGCAATGAGTTCATATACTTTCAGGGTTTACAACAGCACGGTCACAAAGTAAGTGCTGGTCATGCTCTGCTTGACAGTACTCTTGGGTCATCTTTGAAGCCCAGCACTTGACATGGAAATGGCATCCATCTGGTCACCCACTACATCTGTAGCACACAGGCAATGCTTCATGAAACCTGCCCAATGAACGCCTCTGGCCCCAGGCACTGCAAGCCACAGGGCCTTCTGTGTGCATTTCCATAATTCACAGGCTCGCTGCAGGAGGAGTTGCCACATAATGTGTAAATTTTGCATCATCAACCTTTCCCATTGCTCTCCAACTTTCATATTAGCCGCAGCCTTAAAAAAGATTAACCAGAGCCCAGCTTCCACTTTCTAAAGCACTCTCTGGACAATGGCTTGCTATGATCATGTCCTCTGCAATGCATTATGGGACTAATTTGCAACTATTGATTGATATTTTCCTGGCTAGACCTAGGCTTTTAAAAACAAATTTCCAAAGCCATGGAGCTTAGGATTCTTTTCTCTCAGTGAATAAGAACTTGTTTTTGCAGTGAAGGATGGAACTCAGGGTTTTGTGAATGCTGGGCAAATACTCTACCAGTGAGCTATATCACCAGCCCTCAGGAAAACATCTTTTTTTTTTTTTTTAGGAAAACATTCTGATACCGACAGCCAACTGCATATCACATAGCCCTGAATAAAAAATCCAGGTCCTAGAATTCTGCAAAGGGATCAAACACTGAGGCAAAGCAAATGGTACAGAACACCAGAAGAAGACATTTGGGATTAGCACAGAAAGTGTCTACAGCTTTTCAAATGCAAAGCATTTCACAAGAACAAAACGTATTTGTCACCATGAAATCATGAGCTGAAACTTGGCTGTGAGCAAATAAACACTCTGCTGACTGCATGCCAAAGTACCTAGCTGAAGGCTGTGTCACCCATTTTACATGGAAGTGCAGCCGACCCAGCCTCCTCAGCACAAATCCATCACACAGCTCAGCCAGAGAGCAGCTGAGCATTCATGTGCATTGACCCTGAGAGGCAGGAAGAGGAGGACAAACCTTGCCCTGTCCTCCTCAGAGCCCGACAGCCTTAGCCTCCGAGAGAGTGACGACCTACCTTATGAAGAGGAAGACAGGCCCAACCAGTCTCTATACACCAGAGGGAGGAGAGAAGGTATGCGTAGATGGCCTGAAGCAAGCGAGCAAGCAGGCCATAGCAGGAGTTTGGCTTCAAATGGTGGGGGCGTTTCCTGTGACCTGAGAACTCCAAATAAAGAAGTTCTTCCTTCCAAGTCTTGCAAGTATGTGCAAATTGTCAGAAGATGAATTTGCATTCTCCAAAGTAAACTAGGTGTGGGGAAGAGTCCCTTCTTAGGAGTAAAACCACAAGGCAAGGATAGATGCAGAAAGGCCCCTTAAACAGAAAATCCTGAGCATTTGGGGCCTACAGACTCTGACCCTTGACCTGCACACTCTCCACCTCTCTCTGCTCTTTTGTTCTTGTCCCAGGCTCCAAAATGGACTAGAATCCCCCAGACCCCATCCACTGCTGAGCTGTCCTCCAGGCCAACAAATTTCTTTATATAGTGTACATTCTCAGGTATTCAGCTATAGCAAGAGAAAAAGATAAAGATGGGTTCATTAACTACCTTTGTCTTATAAACTAATGAAAGGAAAAATATGGGGGAATATTCTTCAATAGTTTCTCACTACAATTAGAATAAATTCCAGAATCCTTACACAGACCAGGAGGCTCTGTCTGCCCTGAGTGAGATCTATTGTTTAGTCCCTTCCTCTGTCACTCCCCTGGGCCCTGGCCTCACCTGGCTGGCTCTTGTTATTCCACATACCCAGATCCTTCCAAGCTCTGTGCTTCAAACACCCTATCTCCTGATCTTGCCCAGGTTCATTCATTTTATGCAGCCCCAAATCCTAAGTGAAAAGCTCATTCCTAGAAAAGCATCCCAGATTTCTCTAATCCCAGTGTAGTTCTGCCTTCTGTCTCATGACTTGTGCTACTTCCACTGAGAGCACTCTCCACAGTTTATAATTATGTATTTAGCTGTGTGTTTACACTCACCCATACTACCCCAACCGAATATGTCAGTTCCTCTGCAGGTCACATGTTGAGGCTCTAACCTCCATTGCGACAGTGTGTGGAGGTCCCTAGGATTAGAAGAGTGTCAGAGGGTGATATTCTGAGGAAGATGTTAGTGTCCTTACAAGAAAAGATATCGGAGAAACTCCCCCTCTCCACATGTGCTCAGGCAAGAAAGTCCTACCTGAAATCCAGGAAGAGAACACCCTCCAAACCAGATCATGCTGGCTTTCTGTTGACTGACTGATTGATTGATTGACTAACTGATTGATTGATTGATTGATTGATTGATTGATTGATTTGGTGCAAGGCCTCAATATGCAGCTTGGACTTGTAGTGATACTCCTGACTCAGCCTCCCCAGCGCAAGGTTACAGATGTATGACATCACACCCAGTTTTGGTGGCTGACTTGGTGTGGGGCCAGCACGGCATGTGGTGCCAGGGATGGAGTCCCTGGGTCCCTGCACTTGCCAGACAGGTGCTTGGACCACTAAGCTATCTCACCAGCCCCATGCTGGCTTTATAATCTCATTCTTCCAGCCTCTGAAAACATAGGAGACAATGTTAGTGGTGTAAGCCACACGGGCCATGTTTATTTATTAAAGAGACAATCTACAAATTCCATTTGGCCTGAGCCTGGATCTGTTTATTCATTTCTATATCCCAAGTGTTCAGTAAATGCCTGGTTCCAGAAAGACTTTCTTTAAAATTTGTTCTTTCACATTGACAAAATGGATTCCCCAAGAGCCAGGATGAATGAGAAGCTACCGATAGCTTTTTTTTTTTTTTTTGGCAGGACCGGGGTTTGAAGTCACGACCTTGCATTTGCCAGGCAGTCACTGTGCCATGGAGCTATCTCCCTGGCTCCACTACCAGTAGCTTTCTAAAACTCTCCAACCCCAGGCTGGGAGCCAGCAAAGCACTTCACCTCCTGGGAAAGCCAGAAATGATCAACTCTTTGTAGGAAATACTAAAGCATTTACAACCACTCAGTTGAGAATTTATTTCTCTGGGCTCTCAAGTTCCCCTGGGAAGCCTTCCAAATCTCAAGAAAAAGAGAAAGTGAATAGGATAAAAGAGAAGAGGGAAGATGAATAGGAAATTTCAAAACAGGGGACATACTTCAAGGCAGGCCTCATCTTTCCCTCCCTCCTTTCTTTCCTTGTTTTATTTCTGTGGCACTGGAGGTTGAACACATGGCCCTATCCTGCAAGCACTGTAACACTAAGTTCCATCTCCAGATCTTTAAGTTAGTAAATTAATTGATTAATTATGTCTTGAGACAAGTTCTCACTATATTACCCAGGCTGGCCTTGAACTTGCAATTCCCCAGCCTTGGTCTCCCAAGTAGCTGGGATTGCAGGTTTGTACCGCCATACCCAGCCAAGCCACTGTATTTTTTGTGGAATATTTTGTTAAATTGGAAATTCTGGGCCTGTTTTCTGCGTTCCCACGTATCTGACTGGGTGAAGGGATGCTAACACTCTCAGTGCATAGGGATGGCATTTATCACAAAATAAACACAATCCAGTAGTCAATATCAGAATGAGGGGGCTTCTTTTTTTTTAAGATGTGTATTAGGCCAAACAGTTCAAGCAATAGTTGAACTATGAAAGTTCACTGAGTACCAGAGGAAAGAAACCAACTTTTACTTCATATCCAGCTCGGGCCTTAACTTTAAAAGTACAGCCATTGGTTGCACAGCTGTGGTGAGGACAGGAATTGGGTGTGCTGAGGCGGGTGGGGCCAGCAGAATGGAGGGCCTCTCACAGGGCACTGGGCTAGAGGTTAAGAAGGGGCACCCGCTGCAAGTCCTGGACACAGCCCTTCCTCCATGGACGCAGTACTTCCTCTCTATGTTATTCAACCTCAGGTAACCCCAGTTAGCTCATCGGCAAAGCAGGGAAATTATAACTACTGACTAGGTAGGGTTCTTAGGAAAGAATGTTATTCCGAAGTTGAAAAATAAGCAAAACAAAACCCAAACAAAGAAAAAAAAAATACCTAAAGCCCTTTTTAGCATACAGTAAGCCTATGCCAGTATTGTAGGGCCTATTAAATCAGACACAGTTTCATTTCATTTAATAAATTAAGCCTCAAAGTAAGCCATGCAGATGGGTAGAGCTATCCCCATTGACCAGACCCCCAAACTCAAGCTTGTAAGTACATAAGTCACATAAGTAAGAAATAGCAAGACCACACTAGAACCAAGTGTTCATCATAATTATTACCATCAAAATAATCATGGGTCACTGAAAGCAAGCCGGTGTGCCAAGCCTAGATTAACTCACCAAGTACCAAAATGCTCTGCAAAGAATGATTTCGCAAGGGAGGACAGAGGGTTGGAATGGCCAAAGATCTTGGCCAAGTTCACAGTGTAAGGAACAAAACAGGAACGCAGTGCCAGCTCTGACTCCAAAAACCAAGATTTCTTCCATATAAGCCTTGCCTACTGGAAACTGTCAGCATAACTGATTTTGTGTTAAATGTGAAACATGGGCCTTATTAAATGGAGCCAGGAACAGTCAGCTAAAAGGGACTTTCATTCTGTTATCAAGAGTTAGGAGATCTCCAAGGAAAGGCTCAGTGATCAGCCCAGCCTCCTCCAGCAAGCTTGATTTTGACATCACAGAGAGAAGCCTGGGTGGGAATGGGTAAAATGAAGCACACGTAGTTCTTGGTCATTAGAATTTTGCTCTTTGGGGAAGTAGAAAGACATAAGCATTCTCCCGAGTAAGTGTGCTGCCCAAGTTCTCCCATCCCATAGCAGATTTATCGGCAGTGTATAATAATCCTGCCCAGTCACATGTGAATCTGAAAATACCCACTAGGCCCCAGTTCTTCTGACACTAAGCTATGTGGTGGCAACCACATAGTGGATGGATAAAGAATATCGAGTTTTAGAAATAAACATAAATGGGTACACTGTCTTGTTTTATAATTCCACCCCTCCCCCATGCCTCATACACACACACACACACACACACACACACACACACACACACACCTAGCAAAATCTGGTGCTAATCTGGTGCTCACTTAGCAATTACCTGGGCCCTTGACCCAGAAATTAGTCCTTCAAATGACTGGTTTGCTCTAAGTTAGAAGAAAATGACTCCTCTGTAAAACAAACTCCAAAGTGACCAGTTACTGGTAAGCAGCTTATAGCGTTTTTTTTTTTTCCTTGTTTCAGAACTTTTGTTTGTTTATTCACTCATTTTTATGGCTGGCTCAGCCGGCCCTGAGGGCAGGGCTGGCACAGCATGTGGTGCCCGGGATTGAACTGTGGTCCCTGCAGCCTGCAGCTGCCCAAGCTTTCCTAAGCAGGTGCTTTAGACCACTGAGCCATCCTGCCAGGCCCCAATGGTCTCTTGGCTCCACAGAAGCACAGTGTTTGCTGGGGGGACTCTGCTCCACCAAACGACCAAGGGCAGGATCCCTGCAGGGTGACAGCATCTCGGGCTGACTCTGTGGCTTCAGAAGCTGGGAGGGGAGCAACAGGGAGGGAGGTGGCCAGCTTGCCTTGGCTACGTTGCATAGGAATCTCTGCCTACAGCCTGGTGTGGCAGTTCCAGATAAAACTCACATGTATTTTAAAATTTAAGCCAGGAAGTCATACTTTAACTTTATTTTGAAAGGCCTTATTTATTTATTTACTTACTTTTTGATCTATCTATCTATCTATCTATCTATCTATCTATCTATCTATCTATCTATCTATTGACACAGGCTCTTGCTATGTAGTTTGGGCTGGCTTTGAACGCACTCTGCAGCCTAGGCTGGCCTTGAACTCCCAGTGATCCTCCTGCCCCAGCCTCCTAAGTCTTGGGATTCCACCTGTGCTCCACCATGCCCTGGCTCTTTGAAAGACTTTCTAGCTTGGGTTAAAATCTGTTAAATTAATTGAAACAGCAACGAACACTCACCTCTTACCACAAGAGTCAAGAAGGGAGGGAGCGCTTGCCCTCCGAGAGCACCTGAGGCACCAAGGGGGAATCTTCCTAGAAGCAAGTTGAGAGCTCGTGGGTGGCTGAACGGAGCCTCTTGAACTGTGGCTGACATCTGCCAGGGACACAGCACCTGTCCTGTGCCGCCCTCCCGACAGGTGTCTGATGCACATTGTCTCCCTGAACTATATCAGCCTCAGGAGACAGCCACTGTTTCATCCCTATCTTATGGGTAAGAAGACAGAGCCCGAGTAACTTACCCATGGTCACATATCACAGAAGCAACAGACTCAGAATTTGGGCCCACGTTTAACCCGCTCCAAAGCTTGAGCTTTTTCTCCATGCCACAAAAAACAAAACAAAACAAAACAAAAAACTACTTTTCCGGCAGCAGTCCTCTTCTACCTCTTTGCTGTGGGTTCTGCTCAACATAGTCAGTAGATACCTGTCCCTTGTCTGTTTGCCTGGGTTCCAGCCACCTGCCCCTGGCATCTACCCCCAGGGCAGCACAGGCAGTCAACTTCTCCCTAAGGGAGGCCAGATCCCACCCTCAGGGAACACACCTCTGGCTTCCCTCTGAAAGCGAAAGGCACAAGAGTTGTCCAGACAAGGTGCCCTGATTTCTCAAGACTTAATTTCAATACCAACAACCTCAGCACTTACCAGGCTGCCAGGGAGGCAGAACCAATAGGCCAGGAGGATCTGTCGTTCTGCACGGTTTTCACGCTGCTGCACGTTTGAGACTTTTCGCATGTGATATTAAGTGGACCTTGCCAGACAATGTTTCGTTTCCTTATCCTCTAGCCCATGAATCCCAAGGGAAGTCCTCCCCTGACCTCGGGACCCTGGAAGCAGCCTGTTTACAAGCTGGACAGCAGGAGGTCCAAGGATGACTCTCCCCGCCTGCACATGGTGCCAGGTTCCTAACCCTACCTGAGCACTGGCATCATCACCAGGAGTGCGTTCTAATACCAAGCCTGGCCCCCACTCTGGAGATTCGGAGGAATTTCAGGGAATGCCTCGGACATCTGGAGTTTCAGCGTCCCAGGTGACTGTAAATTGGAGACGGAACTAAGCACTCCGGAGAGTCTTAAGTCACCGTGGGACGGAGTTCCGCTGCCTCAGACCCGCAGAGCTCCCAACTTCGGAACTTTCGCGGCAGTCCCCGGTCTCGTCTCGCGGGGTTTCTCTGCCTCGTCCACCCGGAGCAGCCCTACCTGCTTACCGCACGCGGATCCTGCTTCTCTGTGCCTCCTCGCGCGCGAAGCCCGCACCCCGGAAACCGTCCTCCCCGCGCGGCCCCCTTTCCACCCCCCAGGACTTACTTGATCCTGGGTTTGCGAGACTCGCAGGTTCTGGAGGCGACAGCAGATGCCAGGTGCGCCGGGAAACGGGCAGCGGCCCGGGAGCGCGGTGGCCGCTGCAGCGCGGCCCGGAACGGGAACTGCAGGAGGCGGCGACGACCGCGCCCCTCCGCCGGCGGCCGGAGGCCAGCGAGCTCCTGGGAGAGGAGGAGGAGGGCGAGGAGCGCTGGCGGGCGCCGTGGTGGCGCCGCTCTCTCGCAGGATGCAGGAGGCCGAGGGCGTCCTGCGCCGCCCAGTCCCCAGGGCGCAGACCCAGAGCTCGCTCGGGGGTGACGCGCGGGGGACCCGAGCGCCAGCTCGGCTGCGTTGCGCGGGGCAAGGCCCGCCCCTACCAGTGCCACCGCCAGGCTTCCTCGGCCAGTGCCTGGACTTGACGGAATGCTTAGGCTGGGACAGGCGCTCCTGATGACAACTAGCTCCAAGTAACCAAGCTTGACAACCGAGCCTATACTTAAGTTTATACTTTAAAACATGTTTCTGTCTGGTTTGATTTAAGTCTGTTCTTGGCAGTGCACGTTTTCTATTCTATTTCTTTGCTGTAACGAGTTGTAAATGGATTATTGACATGCTAATAAGTTTCCCTGATTAATATTAAATCATGTAACCATATATACACTCGAGTATAAAAATTCTCATCAAAGGCTGTTTTCTGAGAAAAGGAAAGCATGTTCCTCACTCAAAAACGAAACTGCAAAATAATGAGATGCTATGTGCAGTCCCGAAGAGACTCTAATTCCTCCATCTTTCCTTTATATGAAACCCTGGCAGAAATCTTTCTTCTAGGATTCTGTGTCATTTGTGTCTTTTAACTTTTCATTTATATTTTCTATATCCTGTTTCTTTTGCCACGTTCTAAGTAATTTCAGCTCTTTTGATTCAATATATATTTTGTAGACGTTTTAGTCTTTAAAAAAAAAAATCTACTAGTGTCTGGCAGAACAGTGACGCCACCCCTCATATATCCAAGTCCTAGCTCTGCAATGGGTGAATTCGCAGAGAAGAACTAAGGCGCACAAGGAGTGAAGGCTGCTGCCTGCTGCCCTGGCTGTGGGCGAGCAGCCTGGGTTACACAGGAGGGTCCTTGTGCTCACGGAATCCATGTTAGTGGAGGAGGGGAAATCAAAGACGGGAGACTCGGCCTCTGTAGGCTTGAGATAAAGGCACAGCATTGCTAGCGTTTCAAATGCCATCATTCTGCTTTTAACTCAGTGAGATTCATTTTGGAATTGTGATCTCCAAAGCCACAAGATAATATTGAGATACTAAATCTGTGATAACTCTTTGTAGTAACAACAAGAAACAAATACACCATATAAAATCTTAATTTTAACAATAATTATGTTTAAAGATCTTTTTTCAGTTCTATTTCTGGCATTCCTGTTCAATTTTTTTTTCCCCCAGCAATGATGGAACCCAAAGCCTCCTGTGTGCTAGGCACACTGTCACTGAGCTATCCTCAACTCCAGCCCCAGTGTTCCTCTGTAGGGGACAGCTATCTCCCCAGCCCCCATCATTTACATTTTAAAAACTTCTTAAAATCTTTGCTTTAACATGTTTTTATCTTGGGCTGGGGAGATAGCTCAGCAGTCTAAGTGCCTGCTTGGCAAGTGCAAGGACGCGGGTTCGATCCTGGGGGTGTTTGCCAGCCCACTGAAACCAGGCATGGTGGTGCACTTCTGTAATCCCAGCATGGGGAAGCTGAGACAGGAGGATCACTGTGAGTCCAGGCTGAGCATCAAGACCCTGTACCAAATAAATAAAAGGGTTTTCATTGTTAAATTTTTGTTCTTGTTTTGAAATTTTGTACTATATATACTCTTGCTGTTACTTTTTTTCTCTTTCTGTTATTTTTATTCTTTAAAATAAAATAAAGCTGGGTGTAGTGGCGCACGCCTGTAATCCCAGGACTCGGGAGGCTGAGGCAGGAGGATCGGTGCGAGTTCGAGACCAGCCTGGGCTACAAAAGTGAGCTCAAGGCCAGCCTGAACTGCACAGTGAGACCCTGTCTCAAAAAGACAAAAAAATAAAATAAAATAAAATAAAAAATAAAATAAAATAAAGTAAAATAAAATTTAAAAAAGAACTCAAAACAAGAATAAATAAATAAATAAATAAATAAATAAATTAATTAATTTTGGGGGGTACCAGGAATCAAACTCAGGACCTTGCATTTTCTGCATCCTCAACCCCTATGATTTTTTTTTAAAGAAAATTGACTTAAATACAAACTGCATCTGGAAGAGTTAAAAAAATTAAAGTTTATAGAAAGTGTTAATGTTTAATTATTTGACCAATCTTACATAACTATATCTATTAATCTAAACAGATTTGATGAAGAAAATATGTAACATAATCATTGTTAAATTTTTGTTTTTGTTTTGAAATTCTGTACTATATATACAATTGCTTGTTATTCTTTTCCTATCTTTGTTTTTTACTGTTTAAAACAAAGTTTTAAATATTCAAAAAAGGGGTCTTCTTATGTATTTGATACAGGGTCTCACTATGTAGATCAGACATGTATCGATCCTGTTTTCAGCCTCCCAAGCACTGGGCATACAGTCACCATGCTCAGTCTCAATCACCTTCTCAGTGCACCCCATGACAGCCAGGGACCAAACCTTGGCCACTGCACTCTGCCTAAGCAGACGCTTTAGCCCACTGAGATACCTGGTTGGCCCTCAAATAAAATATTTTTTTAAAAACTTGTTAAAAAAAAGTCTTATCTTGAGATAATTGTAAATTTCCATGTACTTGGAAGAAATAATTCAGATTTCTGTCCCTTCACAGTTTCCCTTGATGGTAACATCTTGGAGAGCTATTGTACAGTATTACAATCAGGACATGGAAGTTAATATCCATTAATGCTCTCAAAACAGAACATTTCTGCCACCACAATGACTTCTCCATTGCCCTGAATAGCACCTCAACCTCTCCTTTACCTCCAGGAACCACTAATCTATTGTTTAGTTCTATAATTTTATTGTTTCAAGAATATTAAATATACCTGTGGTGGTACATGCCTGGAATCCCAGTGCTCTGAAAGGCTGAGACAAGAGGATCTCAAGTTCAAGCCCAGCCTGAGCAAGGAGTGACGTGGTGAGATACTGATACCAAACAAGCAACAAAAACTTTTATTTATTTTTTTTTTTAGAGGTCTTTCAAAGGATTTATTTGCTACAGAATTCTGAGTCCACCAAGAAAATGAACCTTGGAATTCTGTGTGTATTTTGTTCATTGCTATATTTTACAGCTGTTGCAACATGCAATGTTCAAAATGCAGGGGTTTTTTGGCCAGTATTTGGCAGAATTTGAAGAGAGCAGAAAAAGAATCTATAGAATTAGATATCTAAAAATGGGGAACAAAATAAACATTTTAAAATTCCTCATTTGGACAGGTTCTGAGTTGAAATAATATTCATGTGTAAAAAGAAATGTTAGGTCAGAAATGTCTAACTATAGATCCTGACCTTGGTGAAAATTCCCAGGCACTGTAAAAATAACAGAACACAGCCCAATCAGCTAGTCAATCCTGGTGCCAGTTATTCTACTTAGCTTATAAACACTGTGGAAGTAAATTTTTTTTTTGCTGAGTGTGATGCTGCATGTCTGTAATCCCAGCACTCTGGAGGCTGAGGCAGAATTGCAGTGAGTTCAAGGCCAGCCTGAACTACAAAGTGAAACTTGTCTCAAAAGATACACACACACACACACACACACACACACACACACACACTTTTTTTTTTTTTTTTTTT
>PVJA010041813.1:0-17687 GCA_004027025.1 Myocastor coypus | reverse complement strand
CTGTCATTATGGTTATCCTTTCTCTCTCTAATACAGAGATTATTTCTGTTCTGTTCTCCTTTCTACTTTTGTGTAGTTGTTCCCCTACTTGGGATGCTATTGATTTAGGCATGTCTTTGTCAACTTTGGATATTATTTCTGCTCTGATGTCCTCCATACGTTTCTCCAGCCGTTTTTCCACTTCATGTATTTCTTTTTTCACTTCATATGTTATCTCTGATCTCAGTTGCTCTATAAGTTTCTGCACTTGTGTGTCTACCTCAGATGGTACCAATTCAGAGGTTTCATCTGTATGGTTCCTAATTTCTTCCATGATAGTGTCTTCTGTATTTGGTTTGGGTGGGCACGGGCCCTGAGATTGCATCCTACTCCTTGTTGTTATCATTTTGTATGGAAGTGGCCTCTGCACTTTGGTGGCATTATGCTGTGTCTATGGGCGTTTGGTCTGGAGACTCCAAGCTGGTTCCTGTAAAGAGGTTCATGACACTGTGTTGGAGCTCTGGCTGCTAGCTTCTGTGAAGCCCAGCAGACGTGGTCCATGGCAGACGCGCCGCCTGTGCTACAGGCTGGGACTCGGTGGACTGGAACAGGAAGTTAGTCGCAGGAGCGCAGAGGTGGGGCAGAGGGGCGCAGGTAGCTTACCCGCGGCAGACGCGCGGCCTGTGCTCACATTTTATATTTCTAAAGTGGCATTTCCCCAATGGGATCAGTAGCTGTGTATGTGAAAGTAGTTCAGTCATTAAAATCAAATGAGTTTTATATTATACTAATCATCCAGAACTGCTGATATACACTGAAATTTTATTTTTGGAGGACAATGATACGCAATATCTTAAGCCTCTTTGACTATTGTACCATTTGTTTTCTTTTTTATATGGGATTAGTGTTCTGTGAAACATGGTGCTGTCATTAAGACAACTAGGTCACTCAAAATAACTTCTGATTTATTTATTTAGTTATGGAAATTGAACCCAAGACCTTGCATTTTCCGGACAGTTATTGTACCACTGAGCTGTATCCTGGGCTCCTAAGTTTGAGATCCAAAAAAAATAATGTTTTATAGAAAAAGATACTATTCTCTGATATTCTAAAATTTTATTTTTTAAAATATATCTAGTACAGTGTCTACAGGGTCTCACTACACAGACTGCACTCATAGTGATCTTCTTGTTCTAAGCCTCCCAAGCATTGGGATTATAGGTACACCACCATGCCCAGTGTCATTTGCCCTCTTAGTGTGCCCTGGGGGGAAGGGCCAGAAAAGCACACTGAGAAATGAATCCTGCTCCCAGCATCTGACTAAGCAGATACTTTAATCTTCTGAGCTATCTGACCACCCCTATTCTATTATTATTATTATTATTATTATTATTATTATTATTATTACTATTATTATTATTACTATTATTATTATTATTGTGGTACTGGGGATTGAACTCAAGACCTTGCACTTGCCAGGAAAGTGCTTATTCTTCTGAGCTATATCCCTGGCCCCCATTCTATTCATTAGATTGTTACATAGTCTAATCTTCTCTCCTTGCCTTTTTGTTTTATTGTTGAAAGCCATTCTTTCTTGATAAACCTGTACAACTGTTGGGATCTGAAGAGCACCAGATGTTACGTGCTCTCTTTGTGTAATGCGTGAAAGGAGTCATGTATTGTTCTGTCCCTGTATTCACACGGGAGCAGAGCAAAAATAAAAATAAAGATTTCCTATTAAGATGATTTGCTTAGATAGATTTAAAAAAGTCTCCTGTGCATTTATAGCTTCCAATTCTCAAAGGAAAAGATTGTTCTAGTTTCTTGTAGGTTCCTGAGACATTTTTATGCACACACACACAGACACACACACATACACATAATGTATGTGAAAAGCATCACATTTGTGTAACATTATAGTCATATATATATAAAAAGTTTTATATATATATAAAACTTTCCTCTTAAAACACCAGTGCATGTACAATATTCTGTCCTCTACTCTACTCACCTTACACATTCACATCAGAACATAGAGGTGTAAAGTAAAAAATGTGCAGCAGACTATTCTGGTATAGGTTGTTACATTTATTTAAATATTTCTAATTTATATAAGTAGTCTCTGTTTTAAAGACATTTAGATCATTTTAAATCAGTCTAAAATAAAATGGGCTCTAAATATTAGTCACGTGTGTGGAGAGAAAATCTTCCCCTGGTACTATTATTTTTATAAGTGTAGTATTTCAGATTGTCTTTTTAAAACTTCACAGGGCTTTTCACTTACTATTTGATTTGTACAAAAATTCTCCAGATTTTCCGAATGTTGAAAATTTTAAAGTTTTTCTAAAAATTATAGGCTTACTAAAATCTATTTTCTTTATTAAAATTCATTTCAGTTTTTATTCTTGCTTATGGCCTGAGTTTTCATATTTATACACTCTAATATCGACCTTATATTCCTAAACTAAGATTAGATCATAAAAGCTTTTCAGTTGTCCATTCCTGAAGTTTAGACCCAAAATCTTTCTGCACGGATTATTTTGTCTGAGACAAAACACTGCTGGGTATATCTTGACTTCTTTCTACGCAAACAAGTCACGAGTAATATAAATGAGTTTAGATTAAATCAGATACAGTGAGGGTCGAAGAGTAATGGTGGATGTAAACAAGAGAGGTGATTAGCATTGCTCTTGCTGTATGATGAATTACACTATATCTTGCTTTGAAACGACGAATTGTCCTTCAGGATATCAAAGACTATTTTAGGGAGGAACGTGATGGGAAAAGCACTCCTTTATCATTTAACAAAAAGTAGGGCTTACAATAACAATGCTGAGAATTCTTTTCAAGTCTAAGAGAATATTGCTGTGACAGCACTGTGGAGGATGCCCAGCCTAGGCGATGAGTGCAGGATGTTGTATTGTTGTTTACTCTGCAGCATGGTTCTGCGACGATGCTGAAGCTGTTGTGATCTCTGAGTACTTCGTTTAATGTGGACGAGGAACTCTTCTACCCGTGGGGGTATGGGTAGGATTCTAATGACTCTGTTTGATCTGCCATGTTAAACACCAATGAAATAAATCAAGAGCAATACACAGAGTGAGTACATCAAAGACTTCCTTCTACTTCTGGGCGTAATGCAGTTGCTAAGCAACCTGTGTCTGAATTCATGGTCATCTGTTAGGTAAGACACAAAGTCAATGCTCACTCAAGACACATAAGATTGTAAATTAAAGAAAAGCCATGTTGTCTGAGTCAAGAAAAACCTGCTCAGGTGTTGATACAATGAGTGAAGGCTACCTACCATCTGTTTGCAGATCTCTTCAAGGGAGTGATGAAATTGGTTTAAAAAAAAAAAAAGGCTCAAAGAGGCTCTGAGTACAGAGCAAACACATTAAGTTTTGTTGTAGGGCTGGTGGTATAGCTCAGCAGACTAAGCTGAGGTAAGCACAGGGGCTGCGGTTTAATCCCTGGCACTGAATGCCCCACCAGCCCCACCCTCAGGCACGCTGAGCCTGGGATGGAGTCTGGGTGTGGTAGCGCACGCCTGTAATTGCAACACTAGGGAAGCAGACATTAGGTGGATCACTGTGAGTCTCAGCTGCATAGTGACACCCTGCACGCACACACGCACACACGCATGCATGCACGCACGCGCGCGCGCGCACACACATACACACGCACGCGCACACACCCTCCCCCCCACACCAAAAAAGAACAAAACAAAACTCCAACAAAACAAAACAAAAATAAAAAATTTTTGCATGGGCGGTTCCCACATCCTTTCAGAACACCAGGACGATCAAGAGGCTACTCTGCAAACCTCATAGCTGAAGCACTGTGTACTAGTACTAGACTTACAATCTTCTTTCACATTTTTCTTTTTCAATACTACATTTTAAGACACAAAGTCTGTAAGTTGGAAGATAATTTTCTTAAAGAAGGTTGTGAGGTGGGTTTCAGGTTGAGTGTAAGGAAACTACCTATGGTGCAGTATATGGAGCAATAGTTTTTGCTCTGCAGAGCCTATATGATATATGTAATGGCTTTGCTTTGCTCAATATATTTGTTTTCCCACAAGATTTTTGTGGCTGTTACTTGTGAGACAGTTGACCTTAGATAAGTTTTTAAATTTCCCTGAGTCCCAAGTTTTATAAATATAAAGCTGGGTCATAAGCTAGGTATCTCTGAGAATCTAATGAAGTAATATTTATAAATTACCTCATAGATACGATGCTCATTTTGTGATAATTTTTACGATGCTATGGCACAGATTACCAGGACAAAATTTTCTAAGCAGTACATTTTATTTTCCAAAGGCATGAATGAGGAAGTATATCAATTTAATGTTTCTATTGAGATGCATTATTTTTGAGATTTTAATATATTTAATTACATTTTAATACATTTATTGTTATATTTTAATATAATTCAACCAAAACTGTAAAACTATTAGAAATAGGGGTGGTGGTGGGGGTGACAAGGAAATAGCTCAGTGTAAAAGCCCTGGGTTCAAACATTAATACTGAAAAAAAAAAAAAAACGGAAGGGATTTTGCGTTAAAATTTTAGAAATACTATAATACTACCTTTGTGTTTGAGGTACATGTGGTATCCTGCATTTGTAGGATTATTGAGAGAAAGAGAACCAACAGACTGTGTAAGAGAATTACCATAGGACTTGGCCATCATGACTAAGGGTGATAAGCGGTGGTGATCTGGAGCTGTGACTCAGCACTTTAGAGGTGGAGAAGGGGTAAAGCTGTGTGTAGTCCAAAGGCTGGAGGACACAGAGCGCCGCTGTTGAAGGGCAGCAGAAGAGGGATGTCTCAGCTTCAAAACGGAGAGCATTTGTTTGTGCTTTTTTCATTCTGTTCAAGTTCTCAGCAGATGGGGTGCGTCTATCCGGATGGAGGGCACTTTTCTTGGTTCAGTCTCCCAGGTCAAGCTAATTGCTTCTACAGAAACATCTAGAAACAATAACACCTCATCAACTATTTGGCATCTTTTATCCCAATCAGACTGAGGTAAAATCAGCCATAATACAGTACAACCTTTTTTCTTTGTGCTTCTGCAATTAGCACACAGTACCTACAGTTCATCAGTGGATATTTTTGCCCATTAGTAATTATAATGACTTTAGTGTAAAGGTGATAAAAACAACAAGAAGAACAACAGCAAAAACTCCTCCAAACTTGTTTTGTAGACTCACAGATTTCTCTTTCTTTCTTTCTTTCTTTCTTTCTTTCTTTCTTTCTTTCTTTCTTTCTTTCTTTCTTTCTTTCTTTCTTTTAAAATCTTATGAATTTGATACAGGATCTTGTTACTCAGTTCAGACTCATAGTGGTCCTCCTGTTTCAGCCTCCCCAGCCACTGAGATTGCAGGCATGCACCACCATGCCTGGCCTAGAATAAGATTTTTCTGGAAAGCAAACGAGGCCTTTTGTTTTCGGAGAAGAGTCTCTGGGTTTACTTTTTGAAGTCTGTTAAAAAAATCTATTAATGTTTTTCACAATGTAAGTTTAGTAACATCTACAGAGTCAGTTGGGCGGAGCACTATTTTGATGAAATGAAAACTCTGGAATTTTTCTGTAAGAAATGTTACCTCGTCTTTTGGGGCTGACTATGTGTAGGTGTTGTCTTTGGCAAAATGCAACACAATTATTAATTTGTTCAGCAACAAATGCTTACTATGTAGTAGGCGTGATGCTGGGTATCATGTGTTGTATGTTATGGTCCTTGCCGAAAGAAACAATGAGAAGACCTGATGAATGTAGCTTCGGAGGTCTCACCGAGATCTGTCTCTCTTGAAGTAATCCCAGAGCTCCAGAAGCATCTCTCTTTTATTTAGGTCTATAACCTCTGTTGACCTCCACTATTTGTTTAATGCTAGGTTCACACAATTGTTAAATAAAAGGATTATAAGGAGGAGAGGAGATAATTGCCAACAGCTCAAGTAAGGGCAGAGACATCAATCAGGATAAGCTGTTACCCACCTTCTTAAATTCCAGTTTTCTGGAACCCCTAAGTAACAGATTACAACCTGCCCTAATCTTTGCTTATTGTTCTTCGTTTCTTTAAGATGCTAGCTTCTTATCTCTAGAGTCATGTTGAACATTTTAAGGGGTGACTCCTGCCTCCAGGAGCAGTGAGAGAATCTGGTTGAACTGACAGTGACTTGAAGGAAATGAGCAGAGTGGGGAAGTGGAAAATCTTGCTACTAGGTTGGAGGAATGATTGGAAACCACTTAGGGGAGGTCGCCAGGAAAGCTCTCTAAGGAGGTGTCCCTTGAAGTGAACGCTTTAAGAAGATAGTGGGCACCTTGGACCTCAGCCTTCAGTGAGAGGATCACTGCCACCGCCGCCGATGCATCTGTCAGTGACTTTTCTTTGTCTCCGGGACTTCTGAGGTTGAATAATGTCATGTGGGCACCCATCCTCTTTTCCTTAAGAAAGCATTGGGTTTTTATTTTTATTTTGCTGAGACAGGTGTTTCATTTTACTGATGGGTGTTACATCATCCTACAACAGGCCCATGCTTCTTTAATTTTATGAGGATTGTTTTCTTGTACATATTTTCATTTCAACTTGTGTCTTTTTATATAAATGATGACTGCTTTAAAAATAAACAAAATATCTGGTGGTGTAATCAGAGAGGAGACATAACACATGAATTAGAATGATTTGCATGTTCATCTTTCAGTATTTTGACTACCAAGTTCTTATAAACAATTGAGCATTGCCTAAAAAGGAACTTTTCAAGGTTGTTTTGTAGTCATGACTATACAATTTTAACTGTTTAAAATTATATGTATTCAGTGACAAAACTCTCATTTAGCAGCAGTAAGGAAAGCGTCCTTGGATTGGTGGGAAACATGTCTCAAATTGGTTACCTTTCAAAACACCTATGAGTTGTAACAGAAGGGCCATATTAATCTATGCAGTTTGGACATTTATAAGGTCACCAATTGTGTTTACATATTTATAAGACTAAAGCCTAACGTGTACAATTATTTCAATATAAATCAATCTACATCTTTTTATTCTTTTCTTTTCTTATTATTATTTGTTTTGTTTTTGAGGCAAGGTCTCACTGTGCAGTCTAGGCTGGCCTTGAGCTCACTTTTGTAGCCCAGGCTGGTCTCAAACTCACACCAATCCTCCTGCCTCAGCTTCCCCAGTGCCGGGATTACAGGCGTGCACCACCATGCCTGGCAATCTACATCTTTTTAGATGATTGTACATCTTCTGAATTTGTCATTAGCTGCTAAAAACTGATAGAAAGATATTACAAAAAAAGAGACCACCGATATGAAACATAGGGTGGGTTGCCATGGTAGACTAACACCCGTGACTGATTTGTCTGCACTGTGCGAACTGCATCATAGGCCAGCTGCTTCTAAAATTTACCGAGGAAGGATGTCAATGTAAATCATTTGTTTACATAAAAGAATCAATTGGAATTTATTTTTCCTAAAGATTTTTTATTGTTTAGCTCAGCTTTAATTAAAAGCAAAAGAAAACAAACATGTTATATTACAAAGTTCTCGTAAATATTAGCAATGGTTCTAAAATAGGAAATTGTATTTCACTAACGATTGAGAAGGTAATTTTTCAGGCTTTCCACTATTTTTATAAATAATTTTTCAGATTATATGTTTTTTCTTTTTCTATCTTTTTTTCTGTATTTAGGACAGGGTCTACAGAATTTACAGGGTCTCCCTATGTAGTTGGACTCATAGTGATTCTCCTGTGTTCAGCTTCCCAAAGCGCTGGGATTCCAGGTGTGTGGCCCCATGCCCAGTCTCAATCACTGTCTCCGTGCCCTGAGGGCAGGGCTGGCATGGCAGGCCGGGGATCAAATCTTGGCCCCCAAGCTAGCTAGCAGGTATTTTAGTCTAATGAGCTATCAGAGTGGCCCCTCAGATCATACGTTTTTAAAAAATACATATATGTTATCTTTTATTTAGGTTTTTTTTTTTTTTTTTTGTGGGACCGGGCTTTGAGCTCACGACCTCACACTTGCCAGGAAGGCACTTGGGCCACGAAGCTACCCCCCCCATATGTTATTGTCATAAATATCTTGAAATCCTTTTCAGACTTTCTTTCCATTCATTCTTTATAAATACATGGACATGGAGACATTTGGGAGAATACACAAAATATTTCAATAAACTTATAGACTGATGCTTTGATGAATTTTTAAATATGAGAATTTTTAGTTGGCATTTTAAATCTGGCTGTTAGGACTTGGATTTCAGGCAGTAACTTAATTATATTTGATTAAAGGACTGCGTTCACTTTTAACTGAATAATAGGATCACGAAATACTGATGCCTTCGACTTGATCTTGTTAGTGATCCAAATCAATTACTCTATCTATATTGCACTGTGGTCATGTCATTAGTTGCCTTGTGGAGCTTCGCCTAGTTTCTGAGGACAGACACAACTGTACTCAGGTGACTCGTTCTATCTTGGCTTAATGAATTCATTAAAATTTCCCACCTCACTTACAGCAGAGAGAAATGGTCTTTCTGTTGCGCGTAGGCCGGTTTTCCCTAGCTGTGGCACCTCGGTTGTATTTAAATGAGACAGAGGAGGTCCGTGCATGGAAGAAGAGCAGGCATACAATGCTATATCTGGTGCACAGCTGTGATCCTGCCCTCGGGAGGCGAAGGCAAGAGGATGGCAGTGAGTGTAGGCCGGCCTGGGTCACGTGGTGACATCAGCCAAAACACAAAACAAAAGCAACATAAAATCCGGAACTAAATCCAAAACCACCATCCTTCTGTGTATGATAGATCTTAAGGGTTTTCATATTTCTAAAAATATCCACATATTGGAATTCTGTATTAATTTTTGATTGATTATAGAATAATTAAAAAGGATTAAACTTTGTTTTTCATATATAAATGTAATTTTTAAGGGAGTAGTGATTTGATGGACATACTAACAGCCATCAACCTTCATTTGTCCCCTTCAACAAGTTTGTGTCCTACTTCTGAAAATTAGAAGAATATACCTTTAAAAACTTAAGGGCCAGGGATGTAATGCAGGAGAATTGGTACTCGCCTGGCAAGCGCAGGGTCCTGAGTTCAATCTCCGGTACAGCAAAAAAAAAAAAAAAAAAAAAGAAGCGAAAACTTTTTCTTTCAGTGTGCCATGCCAGCCCTGCCCCCAGGGTGTGCTGAGATGGCAATTGAGATTGGGCATGGTGATGCGCGCTGCTAATCCCAGTGCCTGAAAGGCTGAAAACAGGAGAATCACTATGAGTCCGATCTAGGTAGTGAGACCCTATAAACCCTATAGACCCTATCCTAATACAGAAAAAAACAAAAAACAAAAAACAAAAAAAACAAAACAAAACAAAAAAAACCCCTAAAAACTAAAAACAAAACAAAAAGCCCCAAAAGTCTTTTCTTCAAAATATCTTTTATTTATTTATTTTGTACAGCGTCTCTCTGCACAGCTCAGACTTACAGCAATCATCCTGTCTCAGCCTCCCCAACACTGGGATTACAGGTGTGCGCTGCCCTGCCTGGTTACAGCGGCTGGCAAAGTGTTTCCAGGGGCTAAGGGATCCTGGTGCAACACAGCATGTGGTGCTGGGGATATAACCTGGGTCTTTGCACTTGCCAGGCAGGCACCTGGACTGCTGAGTTGTCTCCTCAGCCCAGGGAATATATTTTTTATAAAGCTAGCGCTCATGGCAATGTACGTTATTTTAAAATATATATAGATGACATTATTGTGTATGGAACTTGTTCTGATCATATTATTTTTATTAATCTACCTATCTATCTATCTATCTATCTATCTATCTATCTATCTATCTATCTATCTATCTATTTATCTATCTATTTTATGGCCAGCTCAGCCTGCCCTGGGAGTGGGGCTGGTGCAGCATGTGGTGCTGGGGATCAAACCATGGTCCCTGTGGTTGCCTAAGCAGGTGCTTTAGACTGCTGAACTATGTCGCCAGCCCATCATTCTGATCATATTAAATAAGAACATTTTTATTGGAAAATTACTGTTATCTTTCAAACAAAAATGTCAATAATCCAGAAAATTACAAAAATCAAATAATAGTGATCTCAAAAGCCAGGCATGGTGACATCTTCCTAGAATCCCAGCCTCAAGAAGCTGAGTGTCTTAGTTACTTTCCTCTTTGTCACTGAGACAAAATACCCAGCACCCCAAATTAAGAGGAAAGATTTCTATTTTTTCTTTTCTTTTTTTCTTTTTGTATTTTTAGGGAAGGCTCTACAGGGTGTTCAGGGTCTCACTACTAGATCGGACTCATAGTGATCCACCTGTTTACAGCCTCCCAAGAGCTGGGATTACCTGCACACACCGCCACACCCAGTCTCAATGGCCTTCTCAGCACACCCCGGGGACAGGGCCGGCGCCACAGGCCCCAGGATTGAACACCCCGCCTCGGCCCCCTCACCAAACTGCTTGCGGACACTTTAATCTGCTGAGCTATTTGGCTGGCCCTAAGGAAGGAAAGGTTTATTAAGCTCACAGTTTGTGGAAGTTTCAGTCTGTACTCAGCTGGCTCCAAGGCAGAGTGGCCTGGTACAGGGGGCAACACTTCAAAGTGGCAGCACAAGCAACAAGAAAAAAAAAAGGAGGCAGCGAAGAGCAAGCCTCTTTTCCTCCCTCCTGGTGCTTGCAGGCTACCCATTCCATCTGTACTCTCACCATCCCCATAGCCTCCTCTTGCACGGGCCGAGGATGTGCACAGAGAGAGCACCCAGGCGCCTGCTGATCTGCGTGGGTAAACTGCTAAACTTCTCGCCTTGACACAACGCCTCGACCACTACACTGAGGCGGGAGCTAGCCCACGATGGAGCACTACTCTTTACAAAATCGGATGATAAGGTACTCTCGCCTTTCTTTTAACTTCTTCTTAGATCCCTGATTTTTGTCAGTAGAATTATTACGTTTGCATTGTTGAAGTTCAGAGCATTTCGGTTCCCGTTTACGCACATAAGCCACGTGATTCTCTTGGCACTGTGCTTACATGAACTCAGCGCTCATCTCTTTTCACGTATACATGCTGCCTTTATTTCTGAATGCACCTATCCTGTAAATTTAGTTTTAACCACTTAGCATCTGTGCTGCTGAAGTAAGCGCAAGTTTAATTTTTGATTTGTCTCTTACACAGAGCTTTTTTTTTGTTTTGTTTTGGTCTTTTTGAGTCAGGGTCTCGCTGTGCAGTTCAGGCTCGTCTTGAGCTCACTTTTGTAGCCCAGGCTGGTCTCGTACTTGCATGGATCCTCCTGCCTCAGCCTCCCATGTGCTGGGGTTACAGGCGTGCATCACCATGCCCAGTCTCAGTAGCCCCTCAGGGGCAGCGCTGGTGTGACATGTGGTGGCAGGGATGGAACCTTGGTCCCTAAACTTTTCTAAGTAGGCACACAGTCTGCTGAGCTACCTTTCCAGCCCTAAACTTTATTTTAAATCATCCTTCTTTATCCCTGGTATTACTGGCTTTACTGATGTTTGCATTTAATTAATTAATTAAATTAATTAAGGTCTTGCTATCAAGTGCAGGCTGGCCTGAACTCAAGGCCATCCTATTCTGCCTGCCAAATGCTAGGACGGGAGATGTGCCCCAGCATGCTGGGCATATGCCACCGCTTTGTTAGTAACTTGGTTGGTAGCTATGTCTGTCCTCTCTCGGAGGGTGCTGACGTAGCTGTTGCCTTTTTCATGCCGACCCTCACTTTACTCTCTTCCACTTGCAATCCCCCCTTTGGGATGGTTAATTTTGTGCTTCCTTTGGTGGCCCATGGCTCAGTCATAGCAAGTCCAGATGTTGCTGGACAGGGGCTTCAGACAGGATCAACACTGAAGGCCAGAGGCTGGGAGCAGTGCACATCCCCGGCATAGCTGTGGGCACTGTCCAGTTGGCTGAAAGGTTTTGAGGCCCTGAGAGTAGAAAGGGACTCAGCCATCCCCGCGGCTTTCGTATTCAAGCCTAGAGTATGAGCTTCTGCCAGAAATTCCAACCTGCCCTGAGCATTTTAGACTTGTCCTCATAATTGTGCGAGCTAAATCCTCAGACTGCCTCCTGCTCCATGTGTGTGTGCATGTCTGTTTGTATACTCTGCTTCTCTGGATAATCTTCATTAATACATTCTTGTACCATTCCGTTTTTTAGCCATCGCTCTTTTCAACTTTGCTTTCTTAACATGGGGCTTGAATTGTTTTAGAAATCATTGGGAATTTTCTTGTCTGTTATATATTTTTACCAGGTTGTGTCCTTTGCTAGTCTTTTCTTATCTTTATTTCTTTCCTGTTTCTTCCCTTGGGTCCCTACTTTTAACTCTCCCTTCCTCTTTCATTGTTTTTTTTTTTTTTTTCCTTTGTGCAGTGCATAGTGTGTATGTGTATGTGAGGGGGCACACACATCTGTACACACCCTTGTGTGTGTCATTAGTGCAGTTTTGTGTCAAGCTACCACTTGAGTGGTGGCTGCCTTTTAATTTTATGATAACTCATTGTTTTTTTTTTTCGCTGAACTATTTCAGGTGAGTGTTTACCTCACATCTTGTGTAGGCAACGAGTGTGGGGAGGAGGGTGGGGAGGGTAGGGAGGAGTGTAGGAAGACAGTGCTGTTGAGTTCAATGCAGGGCTAGGATATGTCGGCTCCGGTCTCACTCAGTTTCCTAAACATCCCACACTAGGCTTCCCTGAAGCGAATCAGGACTCACCCTGCTCCGTTGAGCAAATAGGAAGACAGACTGGCCCTGTTCCTACCGCGTGTGGAGCCCTGCGGCCTTCTCAGCCTCAGAGGCGCTCAGCTACTGAGCATCACCGTTCGCTTGCCAAACTTGACCCGGAGCTTCTCTGTATCTCTCTCTGCCTTTCCGCCAGAACATGAATCAGTTCGCTCTCCCTCTGTCCCCAGATCTGGAGGTGGTAGGGGCCGTGATCCCCTGACTCGATAGCGATGTGGCTTCTGAGGGATCAGGGCCGGGCCGGGCTGACGCTGCCCCGTACCATGTGCCGGCTCTCCTGCTGATCTCTATTCTCCCGATTTGTGGCCACCTTTTGAGCTTCATGGCCTTGCATGGCTTAGTTGCTGCTGCTTCATTTCCTTTGAGTTTTGCTGGTTTTTGTTTTTACTTTCTTTGTTCGATTGCACTGAAGTTTGGGAAAGGAAGTCCTACAAGCAGTTCTAGTCTCCGTCTTCGCTCAGAAGTTGTCCAAGCATTTTGTGAGCCAGAAAATACATTTTACTCACTGTTCAGAAACAAACATCTATAAACAGGAGAGGGGGTGGGACACAGGATGACGTGGACAAGAGCTTAATTACATTAGAGATGCAAATGTTTTTTGAGATTATACTTTGGTAACCAAGATGATCTTGTTCTAATGGAGGATTAGTGACAACTGCAATGTAAGGGACCTCAGAGGAAACATGAAGAAAACCGAGCCCGCAAACTGTTCAGTGCGTGAGCCAGTCGTGTGCATAAAATTCAGGGAGCACCAGAGACTGCACAGGACCAGAACACAGTGCCTTCTACAGCCGCCTCGCTCTCCCCTTTTAAACATCTAGATTACTTTTTACTTCTCGTAACTGAACGGAGGGAATGCGGTCTCAGACTGACGTACTTCCGAATGTTTTAAATCTTTAACAATCAAAACCACATTTGGCAGGGAACTAATTTCATACCTCGGGCATGAAAACACACAGCTCGTACTCACTGTTTATTTTACATAATGTAAAACAGCACCAAGCATGATATATTGTGCAATGGATGAATGGGGATTTCAGAAAAGAGGGAATTATTTTATGTTACACCTGGCAGATGACATTTCATATAATGGAAGTTTTGCTGATATATCAAATATGTTTTTTTCAATCAACTGAATTTTTGCTACTAGCATACATTAAAGAACAGAAGATTTATATTGTTTGATTATATATTTCCTATAGTGGTGTTTTATAAGTCATTATGGTAGCAGTGTGAATGCCTGATATCTGAGCCTTTGTTTTAAATCTGGAATATATAAATAAATATCATAAAATCTAGGTTAATAAAACACATAATAAATATACCAGCCAATTAAAAATAAACCTTCAGTAATGTAATGATTCATTTATTAGTATAAAACTTTCGAAACATTAGTGGCTATATTAGTAATTGCTCCAGCCAAACTGATATATACTAGGAACTCCTATACCTTAGAGGTGCTTAAATTGTTTAAGGTATGGATAATTGGCATCTCAGTTACTCTTCTTTCCTTGCTGGGACAAATACCCAACACTCAATTAGGGAAGGAAAGGCTTATTTGGCTCACAGTTAGTGGAGATTTCAGTCCACACTCAGCTGGCTCCAGGGCAGAGCAGCACATGGCAGAGAGCAGCCATTCATGGCGGCAGCAAGGAGCAGAGAGCAACAGTGACCTAGGGTCGAAACCTGTCTGCCTTAAGTTGCATTCTGGGTATCGCCCCTGGCTGGAGTAGTATTCATACCCATTATCCCCGCAGCACTCACACCCATAATCCCAGTGGATCATGAGTTAATCTCACACTCTAGAAGTCTGCCCCATGATTGCATGAGGTGGCAGGGTGGGGGACAACTAGACACAGACCATAGTAATTGGGAAGTAATTTAATGTCAATGAATAAATAATCTGATTGTGTCCACTGGAAGAAAACTATTAAACTGCTGTTCTGGTAAAGGCCAAAGCATCAGAATCAGTATCAACCGACAAGGAGGACAGGTGGATTTTTTTTTTTTTTTTAATAGGATTTCTGGTTTAAGATTTTTAACTTTTTACCTCAAATGCTATGCTTTTTAAAATTTATTGATTTGTTTATTTATTTGATACAGGGCCTCAATATGCAGTTTAGACTCATAGTGATCCTCCTGTGTCGGCCACCCCAGTGCTGGGATTACAGGGCTGTGCCACCTCACCCAGTTTCGGGGCTGGCATGGTGTGCATGGTAAGCGGCATGACATGCACTACCAGGAATCGAACTGGGCCCTTGTGCTTATCAGGCAGGCGCTGAGACCACTGAGCTGTCTCTCCACCCCTTACGTTATTTAACTCCTAATTTAATTTTAACGAGAAAAAAATGATAACATTTAAAAAATCATTTTTAATGAGAAAAATTTTAATGAGAAAATAATGATAAAATAGCAATGAAACAATTTCAAACCAGGTTAGTAGGATGGTCAGAACAATGAAGACACTGCATATTGTTGTCTGTGTAGTAGTTATTCAAAGGACAAGATGCACATGTAATATCTTGTCTAGACAATATTGGTACAAACTTTTATTCTCAATGAATTAAGAGAAAGTAGGTGTACATCCTCTCTCTTGTCAGTTGCTAGACAACCTAATTTTTTTAATGGTATATTTTGCTAGGCTCCAGTAGTTGAAGTCAGCTCAGCAATGAATCTGGTGGCTTCTGCTCAACTGTTGTCTTGTCAACTTACATTCCTGCAAAGGCCTGGTTGTACTATGTAGCTAACTAAATACAGACGGAAGGAAAGGAAGCATGAGGAGCAGCCCGAGGACTGTTCCAGGCTCCCATTCCTACTCTGTATACTTCAGGTGGGTATAGTTCTGCCACCTTCACTTTCCACACACTGTTCAGGCCACTTCCAGGCAGGTTTGACCCCTGGGCAGGCACCTGGCACAGACAGGAAGTGGAAAGAAAGCGGAGTTGCCCCTGGTTCAGGCCGCATTTCCCGTAGCAGACTGCCGTGGTAAGGTTCCAGCCATGGCAGGGTGGGCATCACGGTGAGGCCAGGAGTGAGCCCTGTCCTGAGTGGGTTTCAGCGGTTGGCAATGGGCAAGAGAAGTTTTGGCAGTGGCAGCAGAATCTTCACCGGTATCAGAAGTCACCACGCTCTGGCTGTGGTAGTCCCCCTCCTCCAACGTGCTGCTTCAACCCAGGAGCAGCAGCAGCTTCCAGACTTCTTATTCTCTGGTTTACACCCGCCCACCCAGATCTTTCTGATCCCTCAGCCTTTCAGTAACTCACAAAGCTTACTTGTAGTAAATGCTCTGTGCTTGAATACTTAGGATGAGTTCTGTTCTCTCGACGATTTCTTAGTGAGTCAGCACTAGCTGTGTCTTGGGCATGAACGCAAACAAAGCTTACTGTCAAGTGGGCTTTCTTTAGCCAGCAGCGGGCTCTCTCCCTCCACCCTAGTGGCTGCTGACCTGCGACGCTTGTGACCTGTGTCAGAGGAGCTCTGCGGCTTTCGTCATGAGGATTACACGATGTGGAGTGTTATTTCACTGGCCAGGCTGGCATTCTCGAGAGTATGTGTGTTTTAATAAAATACATTGTTAAAAAGAAAGCAAGCAGGCCCTGCCTGACAAGCACAGGGTCCTGATTCAGTCCTTGGGAGAGAGAGAGAGAGAGTCTCTCTCTCTCTCTCTCTCTCTCTCTCTCTCTCTCTCTCTCTGTCTCTCTCTCTCGTCTTTCTGAGACAAGGTCTCACTATGCAGTTCAGGCTGGCCTTGATCTCACTTTTGTTGCCCAGGCTGGTCTTGAACTCATGTCCATCCTCCTTCCTCAGCCTTCCAAGTGCTGGGATTATAGGCGTGCGCCACCACACCCGGCAGACCTCTTTCCTTTTTACCATAATGTCTGTAGATTTTCCTAGCCATACCACTTTGTGCACTGGGCTGGAATTATATTTATTCCTTCTGGCATCTTTCAAAGACACTGCAAGCTTCATGAGCAAAAACGTCCCATCTGTCTTGGTAGTTGTTATGCCATTAGCCCCTGGACATCACTGAGGATCTAGGTGCTTAGTAGGTCAGTGAATAAATAAACAGCTCACTCTGTGCATGTATGCATGTGTATATGTGTTTAAGGGTAGTGTTCTGTGAAGTGAGGAGATGTACTATAGACTGTACAGCCTTTATCCTGTGGGTAACCTTCTTATGGATGACCTCTCAATTAGTCTTCTTGTTCTGGCAGTTTATACTTATTTATTTATTTTAATATAGTTGGTACAGGGTCTCGATATGCGGCTTGGACTCCCAGTGACCATCCTATTTTCAACCTCCCTAGCACTTGGATTGCAGGTGTACACCACCATGCCCGGTCTCAGTGGCCCACTCAGTGTGCCTGGGGGTGGGGTTGGTGCAGTATGTGGTCCTGGGCATCGAACCTCAGTCCCTGCGCTTGCCTAAGCAGGTGCTTAGTCTGATGAACTATCTTGCCAGCCCTCAGTTTGTTTGTACTTCAGATTGAACATTTGAATCAGTTGCAACCATCGTAGTTTGTGTCTACTATTTACCTCCTTCCTTCCTTCTTTCTTTCTCTTTTCATAACTTTAGTTAGTTTTTTTTTTTTGTCTTTTTGAGACAAGGTCTCGCTATGCAGTTGAGGCTGGTCCTGCGCTCACTTTTGTAGCCCAGGCTGGTCTCGAACTTGCACCAATCCTCCTGCCTCAGCCTCCCAAGTGCTGGGATTACAGGCGTGAGCCACCACACCCGGCCATAACTTTAGTTAGAATGATAGATTTTCTTTTATTTCTTTCTCCAGTTTTCATTTTTAAACCTGTGAGCTGATTTGAAACATAAAAATTTAATTTCTAGTCTTAGCATATTGATCACTTAGAATGCTTAAGATTGTACCATGTTTAATGTACAAATTACATGACTATATTTCAATTTGCTAATAGCTTGCTTTGGAGGTGTCTAGATTACAAATTTCTGAGA
>PVJA010041812.1:0-17698 GCA_004027025.1 Myocastor coypus | reverse complement strand
CTTGGGATGCTATTGATTTAGGCATGTCTTTGTCAACTTTAGATATTATTTCTGCTCTGATGTCCTCTATACATTTCTCCAGCCGTTTTTCCACTTCATGTATTTCTTTTTTTACTTCAGATGTTATCTCTGATCTCAGTTGCTCTCTAAGTTTCTGCACTTGTGTGTCTGCCTCAGATGCTACCAATTCAGAGGTTTCCTCTGTATAATTCTCATTTTCTTCCATGATAGTGTCTTCTGTATTTGATTTGGGTGGGCACGGGTCCTGAGATTGCCTCCTACTCCTTGTTGTGATCATTTTATATGGAAGTGACCTCTGCACTTTGGTGGCGTTATGCTGTGTCTATGCGCGTTTGGTCTGGAGACTCCAAGTTGGTTCCTCTACAGAGGTTCCTGACTCTGTGCTGGAGCTCTGGCTGTTAGCTTCTGTGAATCCTGGCGGATGTGGTCTGTAGGTGGAGGTGGAGCTTTGGGATTGAGTAGTCCTGGTAGGCTCGTGGACCAGATCGATTGCCAGACAAGATGTTTGATGGGTTCGGTGCTGGAGCTTGGGCTGGAGGGGTTCAAAAAAAGGGGGAGGGGCGCTGGAGGGGAAGGCGGGCCAAGGATCCTGACCCAGCCGGCGCGCGGGCTGTGCTACCGGCTGGGACTCGGTTGGGAGTGGAACAGGAAGTTGGTCGCAGGAACGCAGAGGCGGGGCAGAGGGGCGCAGGCAGCTTACCCGCGGAGGACGTGCAGGCTGTGCTACCGGCTGGGACTCGGTCGGGACTGGAACTTAGAAGTCATTCTTCAATTTGAGAGAACATGAACTGGGCAAATTGTACACCTAACAGATTGGGAGGTTCCTATGTCCTTTCTACTATTTGGGCTGTTTGGAGGTCCTATATTATACTCTATATCAGGTAGGAACTCAGTTGTGTGCGAGGGAAGGAGCTGGATGGGGTCAGGGAGATGGTAGTGTCCCTGCATTGCATGATGGCAGCGGAAGACATACTGGGCTCTGCACAGATCTTCACCACCTGGGTGGGTGGCATTTTCAGCAGGGCTCTGGCAGCTGTGCTCCCTCCTCTCAGGCCTGAATCTCACGATCTCTGGTCTGGGCTGATGGCATCCTGAGCTGGAGCACACACCTGTCTTTCCCAGGAGCTGACCTGGGCCCAGCTCCTTCTTTTATATGCTTCTGAGCAGAAGAGCAGGACTCACATATCTTCACCGCTGGACATGAATTGCTTTCCCCTAAAGATAAATTTGCACATCATCAAATAGTAAATTGTGTTCTCCACGTGGATGCTTCTCCAAGAGAATCCATGCCATCTTAAGGATGTGTCCTTCCCTCTTTATTTCAGCACCGTGCTGCCATCTCCTCCCTAAAGGAAGACCTCACATATGGTGACTTTCTGAGCATTTTCCTAGGAGTTGCCAGCAATCATTTTCACTGGGGTGGGGGTGATGCATGCCTGTCCTCCTAGCACCCCAGAGGCTGAAGTAGGAGAACAGAAAAGTTTTTTTTTTTTTTTCTTTTTTGAGACCAGGTCTCACTGTGCAGTTCAGGCTGGCCTTGAGCTCACTTTTGTAGCTTAGGCTGGTCTCGAACTCACAACGATCCTCCTGCGTCAGCCTCCAGAGTGCTGGGATTACAGGTGTGTGCCATCACGCCGGAATGAGAACAGAAAGTTTGAGCCCAGGCCCAGGTATCTAGCCAGGGGTTGTCAGAAAAGAAATAAAAACAAACAAACAAACAAAACAAAACAATTAAAGGCTGATGATGTAACTCAGTTAAGAGTGTCTGCCCAGTATGGAGTGGGCCTTGCTTTGATTTCCCTGCACCATAAATTATTAATGAAAACCTAAAAATTCCTCTTTGGAATATAGCTGCACATCTGTTCAAAGGGACATAAGCTATGTCCCTGTAATCTCAGTTATGCAAGAGAATGAGGCACAAGGAGCACTAGTTCACTGCCAGCCTGGGTAGACTATCATGATTGTAGCACAATGACAAAAAGATAAACATAAAGTCAAGGAAAAAGTAAACACGTTCACAAACAAGTACATGATTGTTTACATTAGTATTATTTATGTAGTTTACATTAGTATTATTTATATAGTATTATTTATAATAGTTGTCAGAAGCAACCTAGTGTCCTCCAATTCAAGAATGCATGCTTGAAATAAGATGCATCCATCCAAGGCAAATATTATTCAGCTGCAACAAAGAATAATTTAGTGACACATGTCACAATGAAATGATCTTTGGAAACCAAACAAGGAAATGAAAGGAGAAAGACTATATTGTAAGATTAATGTGACCTAAAATACCCAGAATGGCAAAGCCATAAGGTCAGAAGACAGTTTTATGGTTAGCTGGGCCACAAGAGGGAAACATGAGAAGAGATTTCTAAATGTTTGTGGGCTCTTTCTGAGGTCATGAAATGTCCTGGAGTTAGTGGTGTTGGCTGTATACTTCTGTGAATCAACTATAATCAACCAGTATACAGTTGTAAAAAGTAAATTTTCGGGTACAAACTTTAATTTAATAAAAATTTATGTTAGCGGAAGCAAGTTAAAACTTTTCAATTGTCAAATCAGACCCCTCCAAAAATGGGCACGAAATGAATAGACACTTCAGAAAGAAATACAAACAGCAAAGAAATATATGCAAAAATGTTCAATATCATTGGTCAGTTAAAAGATGTAAGTTAGCCAGGCGTGGTGGCGCATGCCTGTAATACCAGCACTTGGGAGGCTGAGGCGGGAGGATTGGTGCAAGTTTGAGACCAGCCTGGGCTACAAAAGTGAGCTCAAGGCCAGCTTGAACTGCATAGCGAGACCCTGTCTCAAAAAAACCAAAAAATAAATAAAAATAAAATAAAATAAAATAAAAATAAATAAATAAAAAAGATGTAAGTTAGAAAAAATACTAAGATTCCCTCTCACCCTTAAAAGAATCACTATGATCAAGAAATCAACTAATAACTAAGGTTGGTAGACTGAGGGGAATAGGGGACCTTTCACTCACAGTGGGAGTGTAGACTGGTGCAATCATTGTGAAAATCAGTTTAGAAATTGCCCCCAGAACTAAAACTAGAGGTCACATTCAACCCAACTGCTTCCCCTCTTTGTATCTTCCTAAAAGAATTAAAAGCACCATACCTCAGTGATATATGGACACCTATGTTTATAGTGGCATAGTTTGTGATACCCAAACCTTGGAACTAGCCTAAATGCCTATCAACCGATGAATGGATAAAGAAGATGTGTTTTTCTAGACAATACTACTCTGCCATAAACAAGGATAAGCTTGAGATATTTCTAGCTAAATAGAAATACTCTTAAGTGAAATAAATGGGGCATGTGTGTGTAAATATTACTTTGTAATTTATATATGTCTGAACAGCCAGGTGTGGCAGTACTTGCCTGAAACCTCAGCATTCTGTTTGAAGGCTGAGACAACACATTCTCCTTAAGCTCAACATGAACTACCTCAGGAAATCATGAGTCAGTTTTAGGGATGCTGCCCTTTGAACGAAAGGTTCATACATGCTAGACCAATGCTCTTCTACTGAGCTAAGTCCCAGGCACCTTTCTTTCTTCCTCTTCCTTCCTTCCTTCCTTCCTTCCTTCCTTCCTTCCTTTCTTTCTTTCTTTCTTTCTTTCTTTCTTTCTTTCTTTCTTTCTTTCTTTCTTTCTTTCTTTCTTTCTTTCTCTCTTTCTTCTTGCCTGCTAGCTTGCTTGTGTGCTTGTTTATTTGCTTTCTTCTCTCCTCCCTCCCTCCCTCCCTCCCGCTCTTGCTCTCTCTCTCTCTCCCTTCCTTTTCTTTTCCCCTTTTCTTTCCTTTCTTTTTCTTTTTTTTTGTTCCGCTTTCTGGTATGCATAAGGAGCTGGGATCTCATTCTGTTCCCCAGGCTGGCTTCAAACTCCTGGGCTCAAGCAATGCTTCCATCTAAGGCTTAGGAATAGAGGTGTGTACTCCAGTGCCTGGATATACCACTAAATTTTTAAATATAAAATGCTTTATTTAACCTGAAAATGAACAAATAGTAATACTTATCATTCTCCTTAGGTATAAGTGCAATTAATATTTTATTTACTCTTTTGGTGGTCCTCGCAATTGAACCTGGTGCCCTCACACTGAGCCGCATCCCCCAGGCCTTTATTTCCTTTTTCTTTTGTGACAGGGTTGTGAAAAGTTACTCAGTTCTGTTAAGTTACCTGAGGACAAAATCTTTCAGGTTTGGGAGTCTTTGGATTTCAGATCCTTTGTGTGTCCTGCCCTAGCTGAGCATCCCTCTTATGAAAATCTCAAATCTGAAACAACTGAAAATCTTCTGAGCACCAACAAAGTACTCAAATCAAGGATGTGAAACCTGTATGTGAAAATAGCCGGGCACCCCAACATACCTGGTGAGGTACTACATTTCAAAACCTGCCACAGAACTGTGTTGATGTAGAGTAGTGTCCACATGTGAAACAGGCGAAAGAGCCAGAATAGAATAAAAACCAGCATAATAAGTGGCCTAAATATTTATGGAATTTTAACTTCAGTGTGGTGACCCATATTTGCAGTGCTGGTATTCTGGGTGGTAGAGGCAGAAGTATCACAAGTTCAAACCCTGTGCAGCTTAGTGATTTTGTGAGGCCATGTCTCACAATAAAATGTAAAAATTTTCCAAAAGGACACCAATACCCACCCTAAATATCATCAGCATTTGGGAGCAAAGATTCATGCTTGCAATCCCAGCCCTCTAGGAAGCTGAGTCAGGAGGGTCAACAATTTGGAGTTCATCTACAAAATTTAAGTACTTGCTGAGATGCTGATTTTAAGAAAACAACAGAAATTTAATATGATAATGGTCATTTAGTGAATTAAGGACAATAGAAATTCAATTTGGATATCAGGATGTTTGTTAGGCAATCATTTTGGGTAAGGATATAGATACATATTTCAGGAGATATTAAAATACAAGGAAACCCCAAGACCTGATGATTTGGGCAAGGGTAGGCTTTTGCACCTTCCTGAAGTGATAAACAGTGGTAACTGAAGAGCAAGCTGTGCTCTCAATTTCACTCAGTAGAGGGTTTTCTTTATTTATATTAAGAAAAATGGTGGGTGACACTTCTGGGAAGATGGAGGAGTTTTAAGCAGTGACAAATCAACCAAGCTGTGGAATCTTGACAATGGAAAACTGCAATGTGGGAAGAAAGAAGGGAGGGAGGTGAATCCCTGAGACCCAAGAGCGATCTGAATGGAAAACTAGAGCCCAAAGAGAAATCGATGAGACAGATCACGGTGCAGAAAAGGGAAGGGTTGAACTGTACTCTCTCCCCAGCTCCTGGCTGGTGGAGTGAAAACCAATGATGGAAGCTACAGAGACACTGGAAAGCAGGGATTCTGGAGACCTCCAGGGAGAAAGCATCAGTGGCCCTGAGCAGCTCTGTGCACTAAGACAGCTGCTGGAGCAGAGTCACACCCTAAGGTGCAGCCTTTGTCCTTCCGTTTTCCTGCAGCCTCCACCTTCACCCTGGATGTCATCCCCTGACTTCCAGCACAGACCCTTCAGCTTCCTAGCAAGATGCACAAGAGATGCTTGTGTGAGCTCTGGCCCTGTTCCTGGATCTTTCACATCTCCAGCACAGAGATGGTCGTTTGCACTCTTTCACACTGACTCTGTGGGTGCCTGTTCACACTAAACAGCAGCCAGGCCAACTTTTGAACCTGAAAGAGGTTGAGGAGGGAAAGGAAAAGTGAATTGAGCCAACTTTCAAAGAGATTTTCAAGTGAGAGCCTTCCCTCTCCTAAAGATCAAGACAGACTATTACAGGACACCCAAAGAGGTTCATCATGGTGACTTTAGGAAAGAACTGTAAGACAGGCAGGCAGGCAGTCAGGCAGACAGACAGACATACATACAGACAAACAGACAGACAGAGACAGAGACAGAGACAGAGACAGAGACAGAGACAGAGACAGAGAGCTACTGCATTATGTGATAAGGGACATGGGAATAGGTTTAATTATTTTCATTTCTTGAATGTTTCCAGTCACGGTCTCTGTTGACTTTTGAGTTATCTGTTTTGCTTCCTACTGACATATTAATAAGAAATGTGCTATGTAAAATTAATAGATTCTATCTGGTTAAGGCAGTGCACACCTGCAATCTCAGTCCTTGGGAGGCTGTAGCAGGAGGATCTTTGCTAGTTTAAGACCAGCCTGGGCTACAAAGTGAGCTCAAGACCAGCCTGAACTGCATAGTGAGATCCTGTCTTAAAAAGACACAAACACACACACGCACACACACACACACACACACACACACACACTAATAGAATAATATGGGTTAAGTTTATAAAGTAGTGCAATATATGAATGCAATATTGGTGCACAATATGAGTGCACATGTGGAGCTGAGTTTCCTTTATGATCTTGGGACTTTAGTGAGATGAATTATCCCATTTTGGTTTATAAGACCATACAGTAAGCAACACTTACATTACAAAAACTCAAAGTATAGTTTATTTTCTATTATGGTCCTTAATGGTATAATGATTAAAATAATAGAAAAATATAAGATTGCTGCTAGTTGACTGTTAATAGTAAATGGGTATTCTACTGGTTGGTCTCCACTTCATATTAGGCCAGCAAATTTGCTACTAGAGTTCAGATAGGCATTGACTCAAAGGACAAATGTTAAACTTCACTGTTTTGATGAGTGAAGGGTAGGAATGATAGATAACATTAAGATAGCAAATATTAGTGCTTGTATCCCTCCAAATTTATTTAGAATGGAACACAGGTTTGCATATACAAATGTGAAATATTTTGACTTACTATGTGGAGAGTTAAGCAGGTATGTGGTAATGTAATTATCTGGATATCCTATAAGCCTGGAGAGAAATTAGTAAAGTTAAAAATGAATAAAATACTTAAGATATCTTTAAGTATACAGTATAGACAAATGGAACTTTATTTGAGTTACACTATTGGTTTCTTTCTTTCTTTCTTTCTTTTTTTTTTTTTTGAGACAGGGTCTCGCTATGCAGCTCAGGCTGGCCTTGAGCTAACTTTTGTAGCCCAGGCTGGTCTTGAACTCACACTGATCCTCCTGCTTAGCCTTCCAAGTGCTGGGATTATTGGCGTGTGGCACCACGCCTGGCTACCTTTTTTGTTTTAAATTTGTGGAACCATTATGTTATGGCCGGCTCAGCCTGCCCTGCCCTGCGCCATGTGGTCCTGGGGATCGAACCGTGGTCCCTGTGGTTGCCTAAGCTTGCCTAAGCAGGTGCTTTAGACTGCTGAGCTATCTTGCCCGCTGGCACTATTGTTATATCCAGCTAGTTTCATGAAGGATAAATGAATTATTACTAAAGCAGTTATAATAAGTGGTGAAATGAAAACAAGTTTATTTGTCCCATTTGGTAGGAGCCATCTTTTCAAGAGAGTTTCAGTGTGTTCCTACAACACTAAACTACCCTGATATGGTGGCCCACAGCCTGCAAACTCGCAAAGCTGAGGGAGGAGGATCAAATGTCAAGGCCAGCGAGGGAACGCAGAAAGGCCCTGTTTCAAAATAAACAGAGAAGGCTGAGCAGAGCGGACATTCAGGTCTGGTGAGCCAGGACAGCGGGGGTTAAGAGCCAAGAAGTCGGAGGAGCGCCGTGCGGATCTGAAGGCCGGCTTTGGCGTCGTGGTGTTGATGTTACACGAACTGTCACTGCTCGGTGCCTCGCCTTCACCAGACGGAACACGGAGATTCTGACAATGCGCCCTTCGTAGAATCATCAGTACAAGTCAGTTACCTAGAACAGTGTGGCTGGTGCAGAGCCAGCAGTATAGAGGTGGCCTTCTCTTCGTGAGAAGTGTCCCTTCCTGGGTGACTGCTGTGCAGGTCCTGTACGTGCAGCCCCAGAGGTTTACCGGGGTTTGACAGCAAGACTCGGACTCCTGGGGTCAAGTGCAGCTGTCCCAGCCAGGCCGCCAGCCCTCAGCAGAAGCGGGGGCGCAGCACTCAGGTTCCACTAGGCGGCAGCTCACCGCAGGTGCCACTGCTTCGTGCTGTCCTGGCTGGGGGCAGGGGCCCTCGCGTCTGGGGAAGTCCAGGACTAGGGAACATAAGGGACAGCCTGAAAATCCAGTCGCCGGAGCCGATGTGTGCTTTCAACGTAATCCGTAGTTTGCTTTGGAAGTCGCAGCAGAGCTGGGAGGAGTGGTGCCAGCCAGCGAGGGCGTGGCCACGGGGGTTCCAGTCAACGGGGGCGTGGCCACAGGGGCGCCAGTCAGCGGGGGCGTGGCCACAAGAGCTCCAGCCAGCGAGGGCGTGGCCACAGGGGCTGCAGCCGGAGAGGGCGTGGCCACAGGGGCTCCAGTCAGTGCGGGCGCTACCACTGGGGCTCAGCGAGGGGTGTGGCCACAGGGGCGTGGTCGGAGGGTGTCCAGCCCCTGGACTCCGGGAATCTGTTGGACCGCGCAGTCTCCTCGGCTCGGACGCCCGGCGGGCTGGCAAGCTGCGGCCAGGTAGGAGGGACGGCTCGGGATCTCGGCACTCTGGGCGCGGAAGGTCAGGACTGGGACGCGCGCAGACGGAGGTGGCCTCCACACGCCCAGAGGCCGAGCCTAATGGGACAGGAAAAGATGTTCTCTTTCATGGCGCGTTGAGCGCGGTGAGAGCAGTGAGGGACCGGACCTGCCCCTTCGGTCCGGGAAGCGGGACAGGTGCTTCTCCCGGGGTAGCCGCGATTCCTGGAGGCGCGGCCGGTCAGTCTTCCGGACTCCGAAGCTGACTTCTCCTGGGGAGCACCCGTCCCTCTTTTCCTGGAGTAGCCGGAGTTCACTTGCCAGCTGCGGGCCAGGGGCGATTCCTCAGCTCTGCGTACGCGGCGGAGAGGTGCCGGAGTCTACTCGCAGCTTGTACAGCAGAAGTTGTCCCAGTGCCCGCACCCCGCGGAGTGCACATTTTTCCCCCCAGGGAAATGATCGGATCTTGAAAACAGAGGCTCAGAGACTGTATGTATCGGAAAAAAAACTAGTGCCTTGATCCGAAAGAGTGTCGTTTGTCTTGAATCCCACGTTTCCTTATGACTTTATTATTTTCGTGGATGAATAGTAGACATGTTGCTTTGTACCCAGTTCAGGAGCAGTCTCATGTCTTGCCATTCTTTGGAAACTGAAATATTTAATTCGAAGAGTTGATAGACCTGTTGACAGGAGCAGCAAGACTGCTGGTCGCAAGGTGGCTTTGAAGGCTGTCTAAAATAGTTACATGAGGGGCTGGGGAGATAGCTCCGAGGCACAAGTGCCTGCTGGGCAAGTGCAAGGTCGTGAGTTCGAACCCTGGTCCTACCAAAAAAAAAAAAAAAAAAAAAAAGTTACATGTTTTGTGCATGTGCCCTCATTTTTCCAGTGAATGCCCATTTTCCTCTTAGGAAATTTCGACTGTTTACTCCCTTCTAGATGATTCCTTTCTACAGAGCTGGGGAAGAGTGGAAAAAAAGGTATCAACACACTGGCAAATAAGTTTGGATTGTGACCCCTGTAGCTCCTTTAGTCTGTAACAATCACATATGGCATGGAATACCAAGATTTACAAGGAGAAGAGAGAAGCTTGAGTGATTTCCACATTCAATATTTGAAATTATTTTAACTTAGTTACATTGTCAGTGTTTACAAAAGATTTGTATTTTTCCCCATACACCAATTAATTTGATAAATCTATTGTTGACTCTGATCAACTAGATAGTTAGGGTAATGTGTTCATGCTGACAATGTTGATTCTTCCCTCACGTATGTGTACGATCTGTTTGGGGAACTGTACTGGCCAAGTGTTGCAAACACATGCAAATCAGAGCTGTGCTCTAATTGGCGATACATTTGCCATGCACTGATCCTTATCCTAGAATTTTCATGTCTTCCCAAATAGGATAGAACACAGAATGTTGCTGGGTGTGATGGTGCTAGCCTGTAATTCCTGCACTTAGGGGAGTGAGCAGCAGGACTGCCACAAGTTCAGGCCAGCTGAGGCTGCAAAGGAAGTTCAAGGTCAGCCTCAATTACATTGTGAGACCCTGTCTCAAAGAAACAACTTCATCAATTATAGAGTGTTAATCTATGTTGTAGTATTTTCAACTTAGTTACCTACTTTATATTCTATTTTATTTATTTATTTATTTATTTATTTATTTATTTATTTATTTATTTATTTATTTATTTACTGGTACTTGAGATCGAACTCAGAACCTTGTGCTTGCCAGGCAGGCTCTGAGTTATCTTCCTCAGTCCAACCTACTGAGTATATTCTGTATCAATATACTCTAGTTTTCATAGCTAGTTACTGAAGGGCAGAAGCTTGTTTTAGCAAACTGTGGTGAGCCTAAAAAATGGCAGGATTTGCTCCTTGCCCTTGATAACTGGCAAGCGGGTGGAGGGCTTTCAGGCAGTGCCAAGACCATTTTTTTTTTTCTTGGAGAAGAATTTCTGCCCTCTCCACTTTCTTCCAGACATCCAGAGTGTTAGGAGCCCAGTGTGGCCCTCTAATCATACCTTTGCCTATGCATTCCTCCAGTTGATCAGATTGGTGCATCTCCTCTCTAGGTCCCCCTGTACTTCCATCTCCTTGGCTTCCATCCCAGACCCCCCCATTTCTGTGTCTGTGGAGAATCAGCTCTTGTTCAGGGCAGGAAGGCTTGGTTCATAGAGCCAGCAGGGGTATGGATTCTTAGCCTGGTGCTAGGTCCCCTGTGGGTCCTCAGTAAATGTCTGCTAGTGACACTGTCACTTCTTCAGAACCATTAATGTTCTCGCTTCTTGTCAAGTCTATAATAGGTGAAATAAAGCAGAATCCAGACCAACAATCTCGGGGGCCAACCATATTGGTTGGATGCAGCGGTTCTCAACCTGTGGGTCTCGACCCCGGTGGGGGTCAAATGACCACAACACAGGGGTCACCTAAAGCCATTGGAAAATGTTATTTATTTGGAATTACAGTTTTGAAGTAGCCATCAAAATCATTTTTTGGTTTGGGGTCACTGCAACATGAGGAACTGTATTGCGGGGTCACAGTATTAGAAAGGTTGAGAATCACTAGATTACGGTCATTGGTTGCATGTTCAAGTCTGTTAGCAAGGAGTGAAATTCACTTCATAGTCACTGGCAATTGGAGACTTATCCTGTACTGTGCTGCCTCTGCTTCTAAACTTGTCTCCACCTGAGCTTGTCTTTTTGTCTCTTCCCTGGTTCAACCAGTCCTTGGATTGGATTATAACTATTAATTTCCCAATCCCATTTAACTGCTCAGCACTCAGATGACCACAGCAACTGTGGTGTAAAAGCAGAAAATTATGTTTTCTTTTGTTTAGAGGAAACAATGAAGAATATTTTCAGGCTGGGGAGATAGCTCAGCAGTCTAAGTGCTTGGCTGGCAAGCACAAGGACTCAAGTTCAACACCTGGTACAGTAGCCAAGCTGAAACGTCTGTAATTTCAGGGCTGGGGAGGCTGATAGATGGATCACTATGAGTATGAACTGCATAGTGAGACCCTATATTAAATAAACAAATAAATAAACAAAATTTAAAAAGTTAAAAGTGTGGCCAGCGAGATAGCTCAGCGGTCTAAAGCACCTGTTTAGGCAAGCTTATGCAGGTGTAGGGGACCACGGTTCGATCCCTGGTACCACATGCTGCACCAGCCCCACCCTCAGTGTGGGCTGAACCAGCATTCCCCCAAAAAATAATTAAGAAAATTTCCAAAATGGGCTGCATTTAGCAATGGGCTGCATTTAGGGAAGCAAAGAAAAAGCAACAATTATATGTGGTTTATCATTCAATATTAATATATTAATGTAAAACATATTTACATGTTAATATAGTTATATGTTTTATATTTATGAACATGAACATAAAAGCTAATGAGAACTTTGTTCTTTTATTATTTATTTATGTATGTATTTTAGGACAGGGTCTACAGGGTCTCACTGTGTAGATTGGACTTGTAGTGATCCACCTGTGTTCAACCTCCCAAAATCTGGGAATACAGGCATGCAACACCATGCCTAGTCTCAATTGCCATCTCAGCACACCTCAGGGAGGGTCGGGGGCGCTTATACAGCAGATGAAGGATTGAACCCTGGCCCTGCTTTCTTTCTTTTTTTATTTTTTTTAGTTTTAAACATTTATTCAAATTACATTTCTTCTTTTTCAGAAATAATAACTTACGTTCTTCAGCACTGATTCCTTGTAGCCAATACATCTTGAGTTTTACAATTTTAAGCATTATTATTTCTTGACTTTTTTTGTGGCCAGCTTAGCCCACCCAGTGGATGGGGCTGGCACAACACATGGTGCTGGGGATCAAACCGCAGTCTCTGTGTGGTTGTCTAAGCTTGCCTAAGCAGGCACTTTAGACTGCTGAGCTAACTTGCTAGCCCCATCTTTTGATTTCTTAGTGTGGAACAAGGTGAGATTATGGTCTTTTGTCCTCCAATTCCCAACAGGAGCACCGCTTCTCTATTTTCCCATCTTTGCAATAATTAGAACAGAATATTGATTGTCTTGTTTTTGAGACAGGGTTTTGCTATGTAGTTCAGGCTGGTCTTGAAGTCACTATGTAGCTCAGACTGGCCTCCCACTTGGGGTGAGCCTTCTGGCTCAGCCTCTCAACTGTGTGAGGATTACAGGTGTGTGCTACCACAACTGGTCGGATCAGAGGAAACCAAGCATGACTTTTTGTTTTCCTTGAAGTTAATCATTGCTTTATTTGATCATTTTATACTCCTCATTAATTCAGTCTGGGACTCTCTTGACCAGTTTTCAGACCCTTGTCTTCAGTGTATCAGATTTTTTGTTAGTTTCATTTTCCTTACTTGGAGTGGTTGCCTTCTAAAACATATAAAACACTGTTGTCACCCAGAGATCTTAAGCACCTTGGGGATTTCCATCATCTTTCTCTGGTGTCAGATCACCTGATGGACTCTGATGTTCTAATAGCCCACGTTCTCAGGAGCTTCCTGGAGAAGGTTTCATATGATATCTAGCTTTCTGAGACAGAATGCCTAAGATTCTTTTCCACTGACAATTTATAGTTTGGCTGAGTATGCAATTCTCTTTCTTTCTTTCTTTCTTTCTTTCTTTCTTTCTTTCTTTCTTTCTTTCTTTCTTTCTTTCTTTCTTTCTTTCTTTCTATGTTATGCCTGGCTCAGCCTGCCCTAGGGGCAGGGCTGGTGCAGCATGTGGTGTCAGGGATCAAACTACAGTCCCTGTGGTTGCCTAAGCAGGTGCTTTAGACCACTGAGCTATCTTGCCAGCCCTTCTTAATCATGGTGTTGCTGTTTTCCAATTTTTGCATGCAGCCTGTTTACAGGTCACATGCCTGCTGTATCCTCATTGGAAGTTTATAACATTTTCTTTTCTCGTCCACAATCCTTGAAAATTATGATGTGCATTTTATTCTGAGTCTGTTTTCATCCATTTCACTGGGCTCTTTGAATCTGGAAACTTACATCTTTCAGTTTAGGAAACTTTATTGAATTATCTCATTGATAAGTCCTCCATTTTTTATGATGTTTCTTTTAAAAAAAATTGAGTGCTTTGAATTAGGCCTCTAATTTTCCTCCCTTTCATGTCTTTTTTTTTTTTTTTCTGGTCTTATTTATTTATTTATTTATTTATTTATTTATTTTTGTCTTTTGTCTTTCACTATGCAGTTCAGGCTGGCCTTGAGCTCACTTTTGTAGTCCAGGCTGGCTCTAACTCACACCAATCCTCCTGTCTCAGCCTCCCAAGTGCTGGGATTACAGGTGTGTGCCACCATGCCCAGCCCCTTTCTGGTCTTACTTTTGGGGAGATTTTTTTTTTTTTTTTTTGTGCACTAGAGATCTTATTTTTTAGTGGTACATTTTAAATATACATAGTGATTACATTCTGATAGGCAATTTGTAGTTATACATGATATATCTTGCTTCTTTTTTTTCTTTTCTTCTCCCCTCCCTTTAACTCCTCTTCTTCTTTGAAAGATTTTCTGGGTTTTGTTTCTGAAACATTCCACTGAGGTTTTTCATGTCTAAATCCTATTTTTAACTTATTAAAAACTCCTTTTTTTTTTTTTTAAGCACACACATGTGTTTATTTGTGTATATATTTATTTCTTATTTTTTGTTTTGTGGATGTGGGGATCTTATCTCTCTGGGGAATTTAGTGATTTGCAAAAGTTGCTTTTGTCTTTTTGTAGTGTGGGTCCCTCACATCTCATGGTGAGGTTTTTCTCATGTTTTAGATAACCCCTAATTGCTTGTATTTCACTGGGGAATTACAAAGTTGAAGGCGTGCATATGCTTGTTGTTTGTGACCTACACTCTGGGTAATGTGGTTGAGTCTTCTGTTTGGGGGAGCCCCTGACGTTCTTATCTCTGGGGCTGATGAGAAGAGCCTTGGGCAGGGGAGAAGAGGCTGGAAGTCTCAGCATGGCATGAAGAAAGCATTCCTGTAGCCTCTCTGAGGCAGTTTTCTCTGAGGCACCCGAACTATGCCTGAGGTACAGAGACACTGCCAGTGGGGTGGATGGGGAGGAAACATCCAGCCAGCCATCTAAGTGCTTAGAGCTACTGAAGGAATGTGGGGAATCCAACTTTTTCTTTCTTTCTTTCTTTCTTTCTTTCTTTTTCTTTTCTTTTTTTTAGACAGGATCTTGATATGCTGTTCAGGCTGGCCTTGAGCTTCCTTTTGTAGCCCAGGCTGGTCTCAAACTCACACTGATCCTCCTGCCTCAGCCTCTCAAGTGCTGGGATTACAGGCATGCGCCATCACACCTGCCCAAGGGGAATCCAGCTTTCTAAAGTGAATTCTGATCAGTCTTTTTTCTCTTTGCTATGCACCCCCACCTTTCCTGCAGAGGGTCCACTTGCCTGAATCATCTAGCCCTTGGAAGGTCTGTGGTGTGAATTAGATTATTATCTCCCCTTGCTCTACCAACATATTTTTGTCCTTGTCTCTTTTCCCATTTTCTATTTTTGCTGACTTATATACCGAAGCTTACCAGAAAATTTTTTTTCCTCTTTTACTGGGCTTTCAGTGGAGGAGGCGTGGTAGAGGTTTTGGTTGAACCAGTCATTACTGGCTGGAATGTAGATTTCTTCACTAGCCTCTGCTCAGATTCCAGCATGGTTGTCAGGGCAGTGCACTGCGTTTTTCCCTGCTTTCACCCATGAATAAACATTGTTGAGTCTATCTGGCATGCTGTCTCATGGAACCCAGTTGTGACCCCAGATTCCTTGCAGTTGATGTCAGCTGTCCAGTACCACTTGATCACAGCTGTCAGAGGAGGCACAACCCATCTCTAATGTGAGCTTGGGTGGTATGTAGCTTTCCAGTCATTCAGTCCCTGTTTTTATTTCACAAATTCCTTTTGTCTAGGAAAGGTGGTTTCTGTCACCATGGCCTCTGAATGTCAGGCTGCTCTTCTGTAAGATATCCTGTAATCATATTTTGATTTGAAAGGTAGGCTTGATGTCTTTGGTGGCTCTACAGTTTCAGTGGATGTTGTCATGATTTCCTTTGGAGGCCAGTGCACCACACAGGTCTTTATCAGCAGCAGGATCTTCTTTTCCCATTTGCAAGCTGTGCCCTTCTTGGAATGTGTACTGACTTTCTGTTTCTGGCTGGCTGAGCAGAGATGACTGGCTGGCCCTGCCCTGTGCCACTTTACCAGCCCTCGTTCACCAGTGAGTCACTCCTCAGATTCCCTTCGTGCAGTGTGACCTTCCAGCATTCTCTCCTGGAGATTTACCACATCAGCACCCTCGATGGCTATGCACAGGAGAAGGTTGACAAGCACCCACCTCTACTGGAGTGGGAAGAGCGTTGCTCCCAAACCTTGTTACTGCAGCGGAAGGGAAGCTTGGCTCCCTTGATGGCAGCTGTGCACTGAGGAGGTGGAGAACAAGAGTTCCATGCTTGCTGGATCCCAGCCAGTGTAGCAGTGACCTTGATCTATGGTCGACGAAAGAGAAGAAGTGGCTAGAAAAGACTCAGCTTAGTTGGTGCACTTTTCTGAGTGGAAGTTCAGTCAGAGGGCATCATGCAGAGTTCCTCCCTGCTTCTATCAGCCTCCTTCCTCTTTCCATTCTCTGTCTCTCTCTCTCTCTGTCTCTCTGTCTCTCTGTCTCTGTCTCTCTCTCTCTCTCTCTCTCTCTCTCTCTCTCTCTCTCTCTCTCTCTTTGAGGTAGGGCCTGGCTATGCAGTTTCAGCTGGCCTTGAATTCACTTTCTAGCCCAGGCTGGTCTTGAAACTCACAGTGATTTTCCTGTCTCAACCTCTCAAGTGCTAGGATTACAGGCGTGCACCGTCACACTCAGCTGCTTTTTCTAAAGAGAATGTTTGAAGCCAATGCAGCCTCTCTTTCCTTGCCATAGCAGTTTCTCAGTTGTTCTCCCTGTCTTAGATGAACTCCTTTTCCTTTTCAAGTAGAGAGTAATATCTGAGGGAAAGCACAGTACTGGATAGTTTATCAATAGACTCCATGCATCTTCTAGATAATTTTGTAGACTTAACAAATAAAGGTATATTTTGTCATAGTTATCCAAGTTGTGTCAAGTAGGCTAAGGTCTCTGAATTTTTAGCCTTGGTCTCATTTTGCCAAATGGGAGCATAAAACATTTGAGTTTTTTTTTTAAAGTGTATTATGTTTAATTATTTAGAAATATTCCTCATTAAAATACATATTATTATTATTATTATTATTATTATTTTGTATTCATGTAGTGTAATGTTGTGACATGATCCTCTTGATTTTCATGGCAAGGATAATGGCTTTTGGAGGAGTAAGAGAAGTATGTGATACAATGTTTTTCTATCTTTTTGTTTTTTCCTTTTTTGTCTTTTTGAGACAGGGTTTTGCTATGCAGTTCAGGCTGGTTTTAAACTCATTTTGTGGCACAGGCTGGCCTTGAACTCAATTCCCCTATTTCAGTCTCTTGAGTGTTGGGATTACAGGCCTGTCTTACTACACCTAGCCAGGTTGCACATTTCTTTTTCTTTTCTTTTCTTTTTTTTTTTTTTTTTGTGGTACAAGGGATTGAATTCAGGACCCTGAACTTGCTAGGTAAGCACTTATTCTACTTGAGCTATCTCCCTGGCCCTAAAAGTTGAAAAGGATTTTTTTTTTTTTTTTTTTTTTTTCGGTCTGGCTCAGGCTGCCTTAAGGGTTGATGTGGGGATTGAACCACCATCCTCTGTGCCTGTCTGGGATTGCACATGCAGGTGCTTAAACCACTGAGCTGACCTGAAAGCCCACAGGTTGCATATTCCTATGGAGAAAGATTTTGTTTGAGTTTTGGCAGCATGTGTATTTTTTTTTTTTTCCTTTTCTATCATTTACTTTTAAGCTGAAAGCTTTTGAAATGTTTAGCTACTGATTATCACAGTGATTTGCAGTTGTCGTTTACTATAGCAGTTCTTGATCTTGCAAAACTCCCTGTCAACTACCCTGGCTCCTTTAATTTCTATTTTTTGTGAGGTTCAAATATGACTTAGTGGGCCCGGCAGGATGGCTCAGTGGCCTAAAGCGCCTGCTTGGGGAAGCTTGGGCGGCTTCAGGGACCGCGGTTCGATCCCCGGCACCACATGCTGTGCCAGCCCTGCCCTCAGGGCCGGCTGAGCCAGCCATAACATAAATAAATAAAGCCTTTATATATATATATATATATATATATATATAT
>PVJA010041811.1:0-17648 GCA_004027025.1 Myocastor coypus | reverse complement strand
AAAAAAAAAAAAAAAAAAAAAAAAAAAAAAAAAAAAAAAAAAAAAAAAAAAAAAGCTACAGTACTGGGGAATTATTTCTCTTCCCCTAATTCCTTTCAAGACTCAAAGAAATCTATCTCTAGTAGGATTCAGGATTTAAAACATTGTAAGTGATCAGGAATATACTTTTGGGTTGGGGTCATCTTTGACTCTCTCATACTATGTGGGAGGAGACTATTCTATTGACTCATAAACCTGGCCTTGTCTTCCAATATAAGCAATTGTTTATGCATATGGTCATTTGATTATATTCTGGGCCTTGTGTTCTTTACAACCCAGGACCATAAGATTTGGCAATGGTCTGTCTCTGATGAGGGCTCCAGGGAAGCCCTGTGGTAAACCAGAGGCACCACGGAGAATAACTCTGAAATCAGGGTCATGGCCTTGCACACTGTAGATTTATCATTTACGAGATGATCTACTCTATTTCTTACCTCTCTAGGTAAGTTTCATTACTGCCTGCTGTGTAATGGAATTTGTGTGCATATATGAAATTCACTTACTTGACAGAACTTATTTTTCTACTTTTTTTTTCGCGGGACCGGGGTTCAAACTCATGACCTTGCACTTGCCAGGCAGGCACTTATGCCACAGAGCTATCTCCCCAGCCCCTAGAGAACTTATTTTTCACAAGACTATATTATCAGTATTCTGAGATTTGATAAGGAAGACTACATTTCAGTTTTGGGTTTGTTTCATATTGGACTTGAATCCAGGAACACTCAAATATAACCCCATCCTTTTTTTTTCTCTTTTTGAGACAAGGTCTCGCTATGCAGCTCAGGCTGGCCTTGAGCTCACTTTTTTAGCCCAGGCTGGTCTCGAACTCACACTGATCCTCCTGCCTCAGCCTCCCAAGTGCTGGGATTACAGGCATGCGCCACCACGCCTGGTTAACCCCATCCTTTTTGAGATAAGAGCTTACTGTGTAGCCCACACTATCTTCAAACTTGCAATCTTTCTCTCTCAGCCTCCCCAGTAGCTGGGATTTGATGTATACACCACTATACTTGGCTGAATCTTTTTTTTTGTGGGACCAGGGTTCAAACTCATGACCTTGCACTTGCCAGGCAGGCACTTGTGCCACGGAGCTATCTCCCTGGCCCCTTTGGCTGAATCTTAAAAAACAAACAAAAAACATTTTCCATTGGCTAGGGATCTAGCTCAGTAGCACAATGTCTGCCTGTTAAGTATAAGGTCTTGAGTTCAATTCCTGGTACAACCCCCCGCCAAAAAAAAAACCCAAAAAAAAAAAAAAGTTTGCTTGAGCAAGTTTATATAAGCCTTTCCCACAAGTGACTTACACTATCCTGTTAAGTCACGTTTGTCCTACCAAAGCTCGAATACTATGCATACTTCCTGCTGATCTAAGTCCTACTTTTCCAACAATTCCCACATCGTTATGAGATTACTGCAGACACAAGAGGCTACACCCAGGGCTGGCAAGATGGTTCAGCAGTCTGGGCTATGTAGTATGCTTAGGAAAAACCCTAGGCAACCCCAGGGACTTTGGTTTGATCCCCGGCACCACATGCTGCACCAGCCCCACCCCCAGGGCAAGCTGAGCCAGCCATAACATACATAAGGTTAAAAAAGAATGTAACTATCAGCTGATTAAAGCTTTTTTTTTTTTTTTAAAGAGGCTACACCTCTCTCATTTCCGATTTTTACAGTATTCCCCATTCACTTGGCATGAGATGTCAAGACCTGCTTCCAAGCAGTTGTTTTAATTTTATTAGCGTCTCACTACTAGATCAGTCATAGTGATCCCCCTGTTTACAGCCTCCCAAAAGCTGAGATTACAGGTGTGTGCCTCCACGCCCAGTCTCAATTGCTGTGTCTCAGTACACCCAGGGATAGGGCGGGACCACCGGTCTGGGATAGACTTCTGGCCCCTGCGCCTGCGCCTGCTTATGGGAGTTTTAATACACTGAGCTGACTGGCCCTCCAAGCATTGTTATTGTCTCTCTAAATCTGCTCATACTGTAGGACTAGACCGGTGAATATCGAGCAGCCATAGTAGAGTAGGTATTCATTAACTGAATATAACATATTTGATCATAATCCTCGTGATTTTCCCAAAGTAGTCATTTCCTCTAGCCTTGTCTTCGACAGACTGAAAAGACTTAAAAAGCCTTTCATTTCATTTTAGAGTAAGGTCATATTTATGTAACCATAACAACTTTTTTTTTTTTTTTATGTATTTTAGGACAGGGTGTGTAGGGTCTCACAGCGTAGATTGGATTTTTTTTTTTTTTCCGGACTTTGTGATTCTCCTGCTTTCCAGTCTCCCAAGAGCTGGTATTACAGGCGTGTGCGGCCACACATCTCAATGATGTCTTCATGTACTTCCAGGATAGGGCTGCCACAGCATGCCAGGGACCCTGGTGGCCGCTCTCTGCCTAACCAGGTGCTTTAGTCCACTGAGCTTGCTTTAGTCTACTGAGCCCTGGCCTTTAACAATCTTAAGCACTTGACATGGAAGGGCAAACTAGGCATTTCATGTGCAGTAAAGGTTTCTGAGTCAGAAAAACCTACATGTGAATCATGGTTCTGTGATTAGTTCCCTTATGTATAAAAGGGACTGCATGGGCTGATGCAGGTACAGCCTAGTACAGTGCCCAGCACATAGGAGGCCCATAGCATCAGCTGCTTTTCAAAGATGACCCTGAAGGAAAGGCTTATAGCATTCTACCCAGGGTTGTAGATATTCACAAGAGTTGAAGAGAAGCAAATGGCACAAATTTGGAGCATTTTAGTCCCGTAGGAAGTACATCATTTGCCAAAAGCTTGCACAAATGTAAAGATTAGAGATAAGACTTGGGAATCAGGCAGGTGGACTGGCAAGCAGTTTCCTCTGAGACACAGCAGTGGTCACAACTGGCGCTAGAACTGTGCCACAAGGAAGACAAAGTACTTTAGCAGGTCGAACTGCTAATCAAGACTAAGAATGTTAAAAATATGATTGGGGGTATAGCTCAGTGGCACAATGTACTTATCTAACATGCAAAACGTATATGAGTTCAAGTACCTAAAAAAAAAAGTTGGGTATGGAGTGCATGCCTATAATCCTAGCACTTAGAAGGCTGAGGCAGAAGACAAGAATCACTGGGAGTTAGAGGCTAGCCTGGGCTATGTAGTATACTTAAAAAACAAACAAAAACCCCCTAATTATCTATATCTATAAATATTCTCTCAGAAAACAGTGTATGTCCTGTCACTGTGACCAATTTTTTCTAAGCTACACTGAGCTTTTTGTCTTTTTGAGACAGGGTCTCACTATGCAGTTCAGGCTGACCTTGAGCTCACTTTTGTAGCCCAGGCTGATCTTGAACTTGCACTGATCCTCCTGCCTCAGCCCCCCAAGTGCTGGGATTATAGGCATGCACCTTTTTTTTTTTTGTACTGGGGATCAACTAAAGACCTTGCACTTGCCAGGCAGGCACTTATTCTGCTCAACTATCTGTCCAGCCCTGTATCTTTTTTTGAGGCAGTGATGGGGACTAGACCTAGGGTCACATGCATGCCAGGCAAGCACTCTCCCTTTGAGCCACACTCTCAGGCCTCCGAATTCCTCTGGAAATGAACAGGCACAACCTGAGTCTAAGCAGAGAACAGGACGGCAGTACTGGCAGGTTACTCAGCAGCTACCCTCCCCCATCCTACAACAAGACAGGGCAGGATAGATGACCTGTGAAAGAATGGGCCTTTCATTATCCTAAGCTGGAAAACCTTTGGGAATTGTTTGCTGTAACTGAATCTTTCCGCCCAAAAGGTTTTCCAAGTTGGCTATGAAAGTGTCTTTAGCTGGGAGAAAGTATTAATGGTTGACAAAAAATAGAGTTAAAGAATAAATCCAACTGTTAGTGGAAAAGAAATAATTCTCGACGCCCCTGTGGTGGTGTAATGCCTTCTGTAGTTTATTGACACAAATGCTAACTTACATATCAGGAAAACAACGGCTTACATGGGGAACCAGAAGATTATGACTAGAAGGGATAGTCTAGAATAAACGAGGAATAAAATTACCAATTATTTTATCTAATTGCTGAAGTTTTAAAAAACTTATCAATGTTATCTACAGATATTTCTAGGTATGGCAGCAGGCAGAAATGTCTACATCAATGGCTAAGGAAAGTGATCATCGTATGAAGAAAAATAGGCACAACACAGAAGTAAAGTAGAAAGAAGTCAGGTGGAAAAGCTGGTCCACTAAGCAAGCAGAAAATAGGCTGAGAGTAACAAGGACCAGATGGAAAGTGGACAGGCTTAGGGCCAGGAAAGGACTGTTAGTACCAAGTCAAAAGGAGGTCCAGGTTAAGTATTATAATAAGACAAAGGGCTGAGAGAAAAAAAGCACTTCCCTCCCTGTGCTTCTGCCCCATTATATTAGCTGCTACTAGACATTTAATTTTCCTTTTCCACATCTTTAAAGTCTCAGGCTTTTCTAGTAGTCTATAACAGAAAGCTAGGAAATGGGAGTTTACATCTTAAAACCTAGTTGTGCATTTTTAGAATATACATAGCAGGGGTGGGGAGATAGCTCGGCAGCCTAAGTGCCTGCCTGGCAAGTGCAAAGTCCGGAGTTCCATCCCCAGTACTGCATGCTGTGCTGGCCCAAGAACCCCGGGTACCCCGTGCTGGCCTTCGAAACTGGGTGTGGTGGGGCACGCCTGTAATCTCAGCGTTGGGGAGACTGAAAACAGGAGGATCACTACAAGTCCGAGCTGCATAGCTAGACCCTGTAATAAAAAAAAATAAAAAATAAAAAATATACACAGCAAAATGTTACATGTAGTTTCAAATAAGTTATCTCAAGTTCACTTGACAACAACTTTTTAAAAATTCTTACCAGTATTAAAAAAATTCCGAGTAAATATTTGAATACTTTGATATTCAGTTTGTTAATTCTCTCAAGACTGTCTAAATTGATCTTGTAATGCAAAGGTACCACTTCAAATTGTTTTCAAAGAATGCTGTTCATGAAAAAAATACCGGTCACATGCATTGTTCTTGTGTTTCAAATGAAATGTAAGCAGTTTTGTACTAGCTCTGATGTGCATACCATAGGGGCCATTTTATCACCCATCCACCTACCTATCCACCCACCCACCCATCTATCTACCTACCTACCTACCTACCTATCTACCTACCTACCTACCTACCTACCTACCTACCTACCTACCTACCTACCTATCCATCCATCCATCCATCCATCCATCCATCCATCCATCCAGCACAGGGTCTCACTATGCAAGTTGGACTCATAGTGATCCATCTGTCTCTGCCTCCTCAGCTCTGGGATTACAGGTGTGTGCCACTATACCTGGTTTTGGGGGCTGGCATGGTGCACCTGGGGTTCTGGGGCCAGCACTGCATATGATAAAGGGGAGTCAAACCCTGGTCAGTGCACTTGCCAGGCAGGTGCTTAGATCACATAGAGGCCATTCTAAAGAAACTTTTAAGATTTCAGTGGATTCAACAATTACATTACTTGCTTCTGCATTTTAGAGGTACTTTAAAAAAAATCTATTTCCCTTATAGGTTTTGTTTGTAGGTGGCTATTTGAAAAAAAAACTCCCCTCTGGATGCAGTATCTTTAAGGCAGAAAGCTACATGTACCTGATGGGAAAGTCTCTGTTTTTTGTTTTTTTTTATTTTTATTTATTTATTTATTTATTTATTTATTTATTTTGGTGGGACCAGGGTTCGAACTCACGACTTTGCACTTGCCCAGCAGGCACTTGTGCCTCCGAGCTATCTCCCCAGCCCCTGTTTTTTTTAAAATAATTTTTTATTTTTATTTTTTTCTTGTTTCAGAACCTTTATTTGTTTATTCACTCATTTTTATGGCCGGCTCAGCCCGCTTGGAGGGCAGGGCTAGCACAGCATGTGGTGCTGGAGATCGAACCGCGGTCCCTGAAGCCGTCCAAGCTTTCCCAAGCAGGGGCTTTAGACCACTGAGCCATCCCGCTGGGCCCTGGGAAAGTCTCTTTGACTGGAAGAATATTTTGTAACATTTTTTCAAGTAAAAATTTTAAGGCTTTTGGATGCATTTGGGGGATTTATGGCTTAAAATATATTTTTTATCTGGCAAGCAAATATTCTCATGAAGCCTAAAGCAGCCTCCCAGGACCCCTGGTGTACTGGGTGTTCCTCTTGGTTCTTGCTGAGCAATCTCAAGACTGGAGATGGGGATTTAGTTCAGTGGCACAGAATCTGCCCCTCAAGCTAAGGTCCTGAGTTTGATTTCTGGTACCTAGCCCCCAAAAGGCACCCTCACAAAAACTACTTTGCACAGGAATGTTCATAGCAATGTCTCTGTCTGAGACAGTGTTATTCTTGCCTCTGCCTGATTTTACAGAATAACAGGAAACTCCTCACAACCCTGTCCCAGAATCCAATGTCAAAATAGGATTTTTATTGTCATATTTTTTTAAAGTTTATTTATTTATTTTTATTCTTGTTTTAGAACTTTTGTTTGTTTATTTATTTCTTTTTGTGGCCAGCTCAGCCTGCCCTGAGGGCAGGGCTGGTGCAGCATGTGGTGCCAGGGATCAAACTGCGGTCCCTACAGCCACCTAAGTTTTCCTAAGCAGGCACTTTAGACCACTGAGCCATCCTGCCGGCCCCCCCGTCATATTTTTGTGATATTTTTTTGTAATCTCTTAAAATTACTGGTGATGCTGAGGAACACTGTGAGATCAGAATTTTGTGCTTTGGTACTTAGAACCACGGCGGCACAGTATCCTGGACAGGCCTGCTGGGGTAAAGACAACAGCTTTTCACTGAAACTGGCAGCAGAGAAAGCATCCCACCAAGACCTGGGAATGTGCATATGTACAGGAGGACATCTGATCCCACTGCACAAGGGCAAGGGGTGGGTGCCCAGGAAATTCTCAGAAGCTATCATTTCTGAAGGAATGGCAGCAACAACCCATGTACCAGTCCACAGCCATACTGCCCTGAGTGCTTCCAATCTTATCTGATCCTAGAAGCCAAGCACAGTTAGGGATGCTTAGTACCTGAGTGTGAGAAAGTGGAGCAAAGATGATGGGAACCTCAAATGCATCTCCAAACTACAAATTTATAATTGTCAGATATAGAAATGAACAGCTCAAGGTTACACAGGAGTTACCCAGAATCAGGGACAGATTATTATATTGCTTTGGAACATTTCAAGTAGACATAGAAGGAGCAAGAATGGCAATGATGAACTGGCCTGTGCCTGTCAGCGAGCTCTGCCTCTTCTGAGCAGATAGAGAAGGCAAGGAAGCTTCTGAAGACTTTCAACCCCACACTGAGCATCATCTGTAGGACGACATAAACCAAAACTCTTAGAATGAAACTTGTAAAGAGCATTATCAAGAGCAGAACGACCTCTGCTACTGACAGTGGGATACCTGAAGAGATTGCACTATAAAGTAGAAATAAGTGGACAGTTACAGGGTGTGATAGTAACACAGAAAGAAATTTATCCCAGTGAGGTTTCATCTTTTTTTAAGTAATCATTTTTATTGGGTGTTAATTCTCAGAATAAGAAAGGATTCAGCAATGATGGAGTTCTCCAATGAGCAGAGCTGGGGAAGGGGAAAACTGGTCCTGGTCAGGAGTCCAAAGTGTGCCCTGTGCACTAAGCCTTCTTTGGTGGTATCTGTGTTGCCACCAAGGTTGGAGTTCCTTGTAAGAAAGGCAGTAGCCAAAAAGCACGCAAGTCATCAGGACCATGGTAATACCAGTGTGGCTCCCTTTCGTCATGGTGATGTGCTGCTGTAATACTGGTAGTAATCTTTGAAACATTCCAATGTTGTCTTGAGGGCTGGACTCCCACATCAATATGCAGCTTGAAGTTACCTTGTCTGATGTCCATGAAGTTCTTCACTGGTACAACTGGTATCATCTCAGATTCCTGGTATCTGCTGAGCCAGTAAACTTCTTGATCAAGCGTCCATTCTCCTTTTCCTATCTGAACTGTACTTGGCATAGTCAAATTGTTACTAGGACAGGTTCTTTATAAAAGAATCCTAGCTGATCAATTAAAAAGGACTGGAAATATCCATTATCGGGGTTTGGGGAGACAGCTCAGTAGAATAAGTGCTTGCCTGGCAAGCACAAGGGCCTGAATTCAATCTTCAGTTCCAAAAAAAAAAAAAGAAATATCCATTATCCATGGTTCCTAAAGCTACCAGGTGACCAGATGGCGGAGACAGCATCATAGAAGAATCACACTGTCCATGCAGAAAGCAGAGCCTGGATTGGCAACCGCCTTGGAATTACTCCACCCTCAGCGGCTTCCTGCTTTCCCCACAGATGAACCCACCTGCAGCCTTCTTGCCAGGATCCACTTGCAACCTCCACAGTCTGCCATAAAGAGGCCTGACAAGAACACAGAACTGTTAAAAAGCACTGCGCAAGATGCACTTACAGAAGCTGCTGCAGCTAAGCAGCTACCCACACACTCTGGCACATGGCATGTTTGATGCTCATCATGGAATATTTTAACATCCTGCAGTAAACATGCCCACTCACTGAGTACTAATGGTGCACAGGTTTAAAGAAGGATATCCCAGCATCTAGCTCTCAGATGAGTGGGAGGGAGGGTATGTCACCAACTTCTACCTCCCCGCTCTGAACTGGTATTTATTTTTCTTTTTTTGAATTGACATTTATGATTTTTTATTTTATGTTTTTGGTGGTACCAGGAATTGAACTTGGGACTTTGTGCTTGCTAAGCAAGCATTTATTCCACTGAGCTATTCCTGGTCCCCTATGATTTTGTTTTTAAATAGCCTACTTACCTTCCTAATTACATCTTTAAGCTAATATAAACTTGAGGTGGTACTGTCAATTCCCATGGGTTTTGCCTAGTAGCTGCAGCAAGTGTATGGAAGCTCCTGAAGGTCAACACACATTGTCCCAAAGACTACTGAGAAGGGAAGGTACTAGTAGCCCCACGTTCTACCTCAGGAGTACTGTCCACACTCCACCATGTCTACATAGCCAACAAATCACACACTTGTCACCCCTGAGTAGTTGCATGTCTTCTTGTTTAGAAAACAACTCTCTCGGCCAATAGCAGGGTCACAGCTGAGGGAAAAGAAGGTCAGGGAGATGTTTAATTGAAAGTGGATATTCCTGAAATAAATTCCTTTATCAGCCTCTATACTTCAGGTGTTTTGTTTTTTAAGGTGAGAGGTAGAAGGGCTTGTTGGTCGAAAAATATTTTAAAATATGACAAGATAGAGAACATAGCCTAGGTAATATGGCTGGAAGAAGTCTTCCCAGAAACACTGAATATTTGTCCCCCTTCCATCAAGACTGAGACAGAAATGCCAAGTTTTCCTGAAGCAACCAATTATCTATTTATTTATTTGGGGTTGGGGAGATAGCTCCGTGGCACAACTGCCTGCCTGGCAAATGCAAGGTTGTGAGTTCAAATCCCAGTCTTGCAAACAACAACAACAACAACAATAACAACAAACCTCTGTATATTTATTTATTTTGTACGGAGTCTTGCTACACAGCCCAGACTCTAGTGATCCTCCTGCCTCTGCCTCCCCAGCACTGGGATTACAGCTGTGCACCACTACACATAGTTTCAGTGGCCTACTGGATGCCTGGGGTTCCTGGGGACAGCACAGCATGTAGTACTAGGGATCAAACCTGGGTCCTTGTGCTTGCCAGGCAGGCACTTAAGACTACTAAGTTATCTCCCCAGGCCCAGCAATTCAACATTTTAAGAGGTTCATGTCAATCTCTGTAACTCACTATGACAATGGACAAGCTCTGTTTGACTTGTGTTGTCTAACATGCTAAAGTGCTTGAAATAGGGTCATTGTAACCAAGGAGCTGTTTTAAATTTTACTTGTTTTGTAGGCCGGGGAAATAGCTCAGTAGAATAAATTCTTGCCTGGCAAGCAGAAGGGCCTTAGTTTTATCCCCGGTCCCACAAAAAAAATTTAAAAAAAAGAATAAAATTTAAGTATAAATAGCTAGAGTGCAACTCTAAAACTCTTCCAGAGCTTCTAGTGTGCAAACTCTACATCATAAATATGTTCCCCCTACACACTATAACACTGTAGGAGTTGCTTTGGTTAAGGCGGAAACTCAATGTGAAACTGAATGCTTTGTATTCATCTGAAATATGTTTCCTGTATTTATATTATATTGCAAGTCTTTTCCACTACTGTTTTCCCCATCAAGCCATTCCAACATTCTTCAGGCCCCTAAACCCCGATGTGTGAAACTCTATCGCAGTAAGAACAATGCAGTGTAGATGGACATCACAGTGCTATGAGCAGTAAGGAGAATGCACTTAGCAGAGGCAGAAGAATTGCTGGCTGCCTCATGAGCGAGCCAATCTGATAGTAAGGCTTTTGTGATACAGCTCAGAGTGGTGTCTGTTTCCATATTTAGACCCTTCAACGATTCTTAGATCCAGTAGCCAATTTAAAACAGCAAAGATGATTTTGTCAATTTCATTTTGAAAACTCCATTTATGCTCTGAAAATCTCTGAATTGGAGCCTTTCTCATAATGAAGATTTGGTGTAATTATAATTGTCAATGGCAACCATGCTGACAAAACAAAATCAATGGGTCTCCTTGCTGTGCCTCTGCTCTCAGTCTGACCAACGAGAAAAGAGGCTTTGTCAGGAGCAGATGTGCGGTGGAGGCCTGGGGAAAGCAGATCTGTTGAGTGAAGCAGGTGCCACTTAGACTTTCACTTTACTGACTCCAACCACAAACTCCCCTTCATTTGATATCCTACTCCTGGCAGGAAGATGGAAAGAGAGCATCACACAAAAAGGAAGCATGTTTATCCTGTTCAGATCACTACTTCTGCCAGGCTGCTGCTGCTGGATTCTGCACATTTGTTCTTTTTTAGGCAAATGGCAAAGCTGGGCTGATCTAGGAAGTGAATCCCTGTATTTACACAGGTAACTTGAAAGCCAGAGGGCCACATACCATTCTGGCTATGATGTGCAAGCTACTAGAGTTAGTAACAGGGTTGATGAGCTAGGTCAGTGGACTAAGCACCTGCTCAGGCAAGCACTGGGACTAGGGTTCACTCTCCAGCACCATATGCTACACTGACCCCCCAACTCTAGGTATGCTGTGCAGGTTACTGAAATTGAGTGTGGTGGTTCATGCCTATAATTCCAGGTGCAGGAGAGGCTGAGACAGGAGAATCACTACAAGTCCAAGCTGATTCTGAGCTACATAGTGAAATCCTGTACCAAATAAAAAAGAAATTTTTTTGTGCAAATAAATTTAAAATAAATTAATTTGGGGGGCTGGGGAGATAGCTCTGTGGCGCAAATGCCTGCCTGGCAAGTGCAAGGTCGTGAGTTTGAAACCTGGTCCCGCAAAAAAAAAAAAAAAAAAAAGAAAAAAAAAAGAAAAGATAATAATTAAAAAAAAAAGTTGTCTTTAATGACAGGTAAGATTTTGCCTTAGTTATAAGCAGGTGGAATCATCTAAACAACTGGAATCTGCTTTTGCACAAAGACTCAGAAAGATGAGGACTTCAGCATAAAGTGAATAATACAGAAAAGCACACAGTTTGGCCTTGAGAATGTTATAGCAGAGACCATGGTCACTGGTACCATCTGCTAAATGGCAGGACCTCCTGAGAATCTCTGCCTATCAGCCCACCAGCCCTGACCCAAGGCCTCTGCTCAGAACGTCCCCAGCTAATATTACTGCTTTGTTTACAAGATATTAACCCAATTTGAGAATATGCGCCACAGTAGACCGAAGAGTGGATAAAGGTATGCCCTGCTGGCTTAAGAGCATGTGCTAATTCCTTCCAGGGCCCTGAAGAGCCAACAAATTAAAGGCACTGCCCCCAGCCTATAACATTGCACCTAATATCACACCTAAAAGCTACCTATAAAGGTCATGGTCATGACTCAGATATGAGTTCAGAATACAGATCAAGGGTTAGGGGCTTACGGTTTTAATGTGCAGATCTTCTTCTTTTTTTTTTTTTTTTGGTCTTTTTGAGACAGGGTCTCGCTATGCAGTTGAGACTGGCCTTGAGCTCACTTTTGTAGCCCATGCTAGTTTTGAACCTGCACCAATCCTCCTGCCTCAGCCTCCCAAGTGCTAGGATTACAGGCGTGTGCCACCACGCCCAGCTGATGTGCAGATCTTCTGTACTTGCTTCTATTCTACACTCTGAGTCTTCAGAGTGTACAGACCCTACATTAGTATCTCCTGGTGTACAAATGATGAGTGAAGCTGCACCAGATTTGAAAATTCAATTTTTTTGCATTACTTAGGATTACAAATGTGCACCATCACACCTGTGGTGAATCAGTTTATAAAGACAGAGGCATTTAAAGGGTCTGCTTAGGCAGACTCAGGGGCAAGGATTTGATCCCTGGTGTGCCACTGCCGGCTCCATCTCTAGGGCACCGAGACAGTGACTGAGATTGGGTGTCATGGCACCTGCCTGTAATCCCAGTACTTGAGGCTGAAAACAGGAGGATCACTAAGAATCCATTTGTGTACTGAGACCCTGTATTAGATACAATAAATAAAGACAGAGGCAGATGACACATCTCCTTGGGAGTTGCAGATTACAAGGAGAAAGAAACTGTAATGAGGGAGTGCCGGGGAGACAGCTCAGGGGCAGAAGTGCCTGCCTGGCAAGTGCAAGGTTGTGAGTTCAAACCCCAGTACCTCAAAAAAAAAAAAAAAGAAAGAAAGAAACTGAAGATGGGAAATGTCTACCTTCTTCCCACAAATAAAGGTTCACTGGCCTACATGTTAAGAATATTTCCCCAAATGAATCCTTTGCAGATCAAGTCTGTTTTTGGGTTTTGGTTGTGCTGGCCTTTGCACTAAGTCACAACCCAAGACCTTTTATTATTTTGCTAAGATGTCCAGGCTTGGGATCCTGCCTCAGTCACCCCAAGTTCTGGAATTACAGGCATGTACTATTATGCTTGGATGGTGTTGGTTTTTCAAAATTGTAATGGCAGTATCAGCAATTGTGAAATAGTACTGCTGGTAGGCAATAGTTACTGTTGCTCCAAGATTAGTGCCACTATTGCTATTTTCTCTCTGGATGGAAAGACTGGAAACTCAGGAAAACTGCCAGTTCCATCTCAAAAGGACTTTATGAGGTCATTACAAAGGTAAGTAGGGAAGGACATGCGTCCAGGTCTGAAAAATCACCACAGGGATGTCTGTTCCTTTCTCTGGCACCATGAAAGGCAGTCCACAGCTCTCTCATATCTGTGACTCCCTTCCCAGTGCTTTTCTGTGTGATCCAAATTCATCCAGTAAAGCCGGGCGTGGTGGCGCACACCTGCAATCCCAGCACTCGGGAGGCTGAAGCAGGAGGATTGGTGCGAGTTCAAGACCATCCTGGGCTACAAAAGTGAGCTCAAGGCCAGCCTGAACTGCACAGTGAGACCTTGTCTCAAAAAGAAAAAAAAAAAAAAAAAAAAAAAAAAAAAAAAAAAAAAAAAAAAAAAAAAAAAAAAAAAAAAAAAAAACCCACAAATTCATCCAGTAGAGGGGCTGGAGAGATAGCTCCGTGGCACAAGTCCTTCCCTGGCAAGTGCAAGGTAGTGAGTTCAAACCCTGGTACCGCAAAACAAAACAAAACAAACAAACAAAAAAACAAAAAAAACCCTGCCACTTTGGGCCCGGCAGGATGGCTCAGTGGTCTAAAGCGCCTGCTTAGAAAAGCTTAGGCGGCTGCAGAAACCACTGTTCGATGCCTGGCACCACATGCTGTGCCAGCCCTGCCCTCAGGGCAGGCTGAGCCAGCCATAAAAATAAACAAAAATTCTGAAACAAGATAAATAAATAAAATTTAAAACAAAACAAAACAAATTCATCCAGTAGAAATGCCCCTCACCCCAACTCCATAACCCACCAGTCTCAGAATATCTGATTATTTTGCAGGCCACAATAAATCCATTAAAGCACCTGGCCACAGATACCTATAACTATGAGGAGAAGCTTGCACCTTAGAGGAGGCTAAGTGGAAACAAGCAAGTAGACTGGATCATTAATAAAATAGACTAGGAAGTAAGTCTAGTGTCACCACTTTCTCTCAGGTTCTCCTGCTCTGGAATCTGCAGTGCCTAAAAATAAGACACAGTCCCTTCTTGCAATCTCATTATAGCAATCACTTATTTTTATTTTTTATTTATTCATTTATTTTTTAAGCAAAGCCATGCAAGAAGGTCATGAGCAGACAAGCTCATGAAAGGTTCCCATGGCTGTCCCCTGTACACAGGGGATACAACTTGCCAGAAGATAATCACGGTATTTTTGCCATTAGATTAGCAATATCCAACCTAACATTAGGCAATGATGGCAACGTTCTGTATCTGCACAGTCCACTAGAGCAGCCTCTAGGTGCATGTGCCCACTTACATTTAAGTCAGTTGTATAGGGCAGGCGGGATGGCTCAGTGGTCTAAAGCGCCTGCCTGGGAAAGCTTGAGAGGCTTCAGGGACCGCGGTTCGATCCCCAGCACCACATGCTGTGCCAGCCCTGCTCTCAGGGCGCGGGCTGAGCCAGCCATAAAAATGAGTGAATAAACAAATAAAGGTTTAAAAAAAAAAACACTTAAAAAAAAAAAAAATCAGTTGTAACTACAATTAAGTAAACATCCATTACTCATGCCACATGTAACTGTTTACCACTCATAATATGATTAATTTTTTAAATTATTATTATTTTTTTAGAACATATTTACTGGGGGAAAGAAAGCTTCTGTCCAAGAGAGGGATAGAAGGGGGGCCTGAAGTTGTCCTGTCTTTTAAATTTTAATTCTTTTTAAACTTTATTTATTTATGTTATAGCTGGGGCTGGCTCACCCTGTCCTAGGGGTAGTGAAGCATGTGGTGCCAGGGATCAAATTGTGGTCACTGCAGTTGCTTAAGTGTGCCTAAGCAGGTGCTTTAGACCACCAAGCTATCTTGCCAGCCCTCTCACCAGCCCTAAGTTTTAATTCACATGCACTTAAATTTAAGTGGTCACATGTAGCAAATAGCTATCACACTGGTATCATTTTATTTAGGTAGGCTCCAATCTGGATTCAAGCAATCTTCCTGCCTCAGCCTCCTCAGTAGCTGGAACTGAGTGCATACTTCAATGCTTTGCACCTGGCTTAGACAGTGCAGTTTTAGACTGTTGATATCACCTATTTACTTGTTTCTACTAACTTTACCATGATTTTTTTTTAACTTCCAAAGTTAGGAAAAAAAGGTTATCACTCTCTCTATCCTGCAAAATAGTCACTACATAAGTACTAGTTTAATGAGATGCATAATAAAAGCAGGCATTGCATCTGTTTTCTACCTTCTTTAATTCCCAGTTTGAACAGGTGGCAAATGCCATGAAGGGGGAAGAAGGAAGCCCACATTGGCCAGGAAAAAGAGCACTGGCGATCAGGGCTTGATTTCTTTTTTTTTTAATAATCCCCCCCCCCCCCCAGGGCTTGATTTCTAGTTTCACCAAATCTTTAAAAATCTAGGGGACGGGTAGACAGCTTTGTGGCACAAACGCCTTCCTGGCAAGTTCAAGGTCATGAGTTTGAACCCTGGTCCTTAAAAAAAATAAAGAAAAGTGGCTCATGCCTGTAATCCCAGCACTTGGGAGGCTGAGGCAGGAGTATTGATGCAAGTTCGAGACCAGCCTGGGCTACAAAGCGAGCTCAAGGCCAGCCTCAACTGCAATGCGAGACCCTGTCTCAAAAAGACCAAAAAAAAAAAAAAAAGAAAATCTGATCATACAGGCTCAAGAAATGATTGCCGGGCGTGGTGGCTCACGCCTGTAATCCCAGCACTTGGGAGGCTGAGGCAGGAGGATCGTTGTGAGTTTGAGACCAGCCTGGGCTACGAAAGTGAGCTCAAAGCCAGCCTGAACTGCACAGTGAGACCCTGTCTCAAAAAAAAAAAAAAAAAAAACCAAAACCCATTCTGCCCACCTCACTGAGGAAGACAGAACAACACAGACTCTGCTTGGGACCTGCAAGATGGCAGGGGTGGCAGTAACAGAAAAGAAATATGGAGAAAGGAACACAACAAAAATCTTAAAATACATAGTTATGCTTTAGTGTTTAGAGATGAGCAAAAACAATGCCGACTGGAAATGGTGATTTTCCTGGTGGGACATCTACCAACATGTCTCCCAGAACTTGGACTACTCATTCTGAGAGAAGAGCCAGCTGGATCACTTGGGGAAAAAGCCTGCTTAAAAAGGAAGCCTGTCTCCTGGTGGGGTCTTGGGCAGGCAGCAACATTGCTGCTCAGTTTCCTGCCATCTTTTCCTTCTAACCCCAGTATCTAGTTCTCTTGGTCTCTTTCTTCCTCTTCCTCTTCTTCTTCTTCTTTTTTTTTAAAGGTACAGCGTCTCACTATGTTAGCTCTGATTCAGTGATCCTCCTGTTTTCAGCCTCCCCAAGCACTGGGATTACAGGCATGGTGGCACATTCCTGTCTCAGTGTGCCCAGGGGTGGGGCCCACACAGCATGTAGTGCTGGGGAATGAATCCTGGTCCCTGTGCTTGCCTAAGCAGGTGCTTAGTCTGCTGAGGTATCTCACTAGCCCTCTCTTGGTCTTTCTCCTCGTTTTTTGATTTTTGGTGGTGGTATTAGGAACTAAAACTGAGCTTAGGTCCTTCACATAACCCCTTTAACATTTTATTTTTGAGACAGGAGGGCCTCTTTCCTAGGCTAGGCTTTGATTTGTGGTCCTCCTGCCTTAGCCTCCCATGGAGCTGGGGTTGTAGGCATGTGCCACTACTCAGCTTCTCCTTACTGTATTTCTCACAAAAGGTAATATTTTCAGATCTGTGAGTAGATATTCTTTCCCTTCCATTTAAAAAGGTCTAGGAAGCTGGGTATGGTGACATATGTCTGTAATCTCAGCACTTGGGAGACAGAGGCAGGAAGATCACCATAAATTTGAAGCCAGCCTGTACTACATAAGTGAGTTCAAGGCCAGTCTGTACTACCTAGTGAGACCCTGCCTCAAAAAAACCCCCAAACCAAAATAAAGTAGTCTCCAATTTGGAGGGCACAATGACTACATTACAAATGAATCTTTATTTTCTTGCAGAACAGACAATGCTTCAGCCTGGTCTGACTGTTGCCATCCTAGTGTCTTCACTTCCTTTCAAGTTGCTTACCAACAAACAGACTGGTTGGAAAGAGCCATTTTCTTTTAGGAGGGTGTCCTTAAATCCTACTGCTTCTGCTGCTCTTTGGATTTCTTCAAGATGGGAGTTTGTTTACACATCTTCCAGGGCTAATAGCCCATACAAACACTGCTGTTCAGGGGCTTTTGTGTGTCAAGTTCCACAGGATTAAATGTACAAATAAAACTATAGAATACAACTGTGTTTTAAAGCTGTTATGCTTTATGGTGCCTGAGAATTCACTCTTTTTTTTTTTTTTTTTTTAATTTTTGAGACAGGGTCTCACTATGCAGTTCAGGCTGGCCTTGAGCTCACTTCTGTAGCCCAGGCTGATCTCGAACTCACACCGATCCTCCTGCTTCAGTCTCCCAAGTGCTGGGATCACAGGTGTGTGCCACCACGCCTGGCTTGAGAGTTCACTCTTTTTTTTTTTTTTTTT